>JARGCV010000064.1:107500-113023 GCA_034064705.1 Bothrops alternatus
AAGAACGCCTGCAAATACGCTGAATTGTGGTCCTTGGTTGAGAGCAATCAACAACTTCAGACCCAGGACTGTCCTTGCTTGATTAATGGATTAATGGACACTCACTTAGACAAGAGCCAGGGAAGATTATTCTCCTCTATGATTAGTGCTGCGAGACAATTATATGCACGAAACTGGGAAGAGTCACAAAAAACACTTACAAAGGAGGATCGGTTGATGGACATGATCTAACTAGCAGAGATGGCAACGTGAACTGGTTTGATTGGAGAAAAATCAACAGCTACAGTTATCGGTGACTGAAAAACTCTGAAGGGATTTTCACTGCAAACCAAGGAGAAAAACGAACGTGTGATTTATGGGTTTGAAGATTAGAAAGAAGGAAATTGTGAGGTCACTTTAGAGAGGGGGTGAAATATAAGTGCATTTATAACTGCTGTCCAAAGATGCTTCTTTATCATCTTTTTCTCCTTCTCCTTTTCTGTCTCTTTTTACATTTTCTTCCTCACTTATTCACTAGTCTTTGTGCGCTTTCTAGTATTTGTATCGTTTCTATCTTGTTAAAAATTTCAAGAGTTGCCATATACAGGTAGTCCTCAACTGAGCCCAACATTTCTGTTGTTCAGGGAGGCCATCGTTAAGAGAGTTTTGATCCATTTTACGACCTTGCCTCCGTTGTTAAATGAATCACCGCAGTTGATAAGCGAATCCAGCTTCTCCCCATTGACTTTGCTTGTCAGTTGCCAAGCCTATGACGTTTGATTGCATGACCATGGAGAAGAGTGAAAACCCGGTTGTAAGTCACTTTTTCCGGTGAGGTTGTAACTTTGAACGGTCACTAAATCAACTGCTGTAAGTCGAGGACGACCTGGTACATTCTTTTTCTAAAGATTACTTGCAGCAATTAATAATAAAAAAAGTTGGAAGGGACCTTGGAGGTCATCTAGTCCAATCCCCTGCTCAGGCAGGAAACCCTATCCCATTTCGGATAAAGGGCTGTCCAGTCTCTTCTTTAAAACTTCCAGTGTTTCCCCAGTTTTTTCTTAGTCTCGTTGAGATGGAACTGGGAAAATGTATACTTTGATTTAAGCATTATGCAGCTTTTAGGTGAATTAGAAATCAAATCTTTACAAAATCAGGTTCACTCCTTTTTTTTTGAGTGGGGATGTCCACTTGCCGCTTCAATTGCTATTAACAACACGGCAGAGCTCAAGATAATTTTTTAAAAATTAACTTTAAGTCTGCACAGTACAAACCTTTACAATGTATATTAAAAATAAAATTAATCCTGGAAAAAAAAACTTCCAGTGTTGGAGCATTCACCGCTTCTGGAGGCAGGTAGTTCCACTGGTTAATAATCAAGAAGCATCATCAAGGGAGAAAGAAGCTGTGATTTGGTACCCTGGTCAAGCATGGAGATTCAGTTTCCCACTGTCTCGTATGACATCACTGCCACTCAGTGCTTCTTTTAAAAATATATATATATAATAACCTCTTCCATATGTTCTGGAGAGTGGAACTCCTGAAATACACTTTATTTGATATAAGGTCCAAGGATACCTTAAATCACTCAGGTTAATAGGCAGGTATAGGAAGAAGGAGGAGAAGGATTGAGTTTTAATTTTCATTATTCCCTCCAAACTACTTCGGATGAGGTCACCAGGAAATATATCAGCTGCGCCGCAAAGCAGTCACAAAATCAACTGCCAAACGCACAACAGCACACCCGGTTTATTGGCAGAATCTGATGAAGAACGGTTTCCAAGATTGTCCGGTGAATGGCGTGGTTCAACACGGCGGTGTTTTTTGAGGAACAGAAAATCCAAAAGGCTTCAGGTCATGAGGGAACGTGGATCTCAGTTTTCCCACTTCGGTGCCAGATTATTTCTTCTGCCAGAAAAGAATTGCTTTGGAAGAGAGATGTTCAAAGACACATGATTGGAAACGGTCTGCTCCCCCAAAATATTATTCTACTTGATGGTCCTGGAGCAACATACATTCCTGCAAATAGTTTTTGCTCATGAATGAAGGCGAATATACGCGTCCCAGGATAATGTTGCAGGATCCAATCTGGGTCGTCACCGGGACCAAATTTTGTCTTCCGAGCTTTTGGACTCATTGCTGGAGCCCATCTTCAGGGAACTTCTCTCTAGACAAGTGTGTGATATTTATAGTGCCTGTTGTAAGTGGCTTTTTAGATGTTGACTGGGGTGTGTTGAAGCTGGCTTTTAAGTCTGTTAGCTGTCCTTTCCTTGTGCTGCCCAGCCCTCGCCTTCTAAATGCTTTGTAGGCTGGTGATAAATCAGCCCTCCGGTTGATTGATGCGGGGCCTGTTTCCCAGGCTTCAATCCCTTCCCTGGCTGTTTTTGTCCCTGCTCATCCGACAATCTTAGTAGCTGCGAAATGGAATGTGTGTCCTTATTCATTGTAGTGTGATTTCGGGTCTCCTTTACAAGTTCTTGCTTGTTTACCTTTTAAAATTTCTCCCATGAGTATAAAAATACTTCGTTTCACCCTGCTGGGCAAACAAGACCACCTGAGTTTATGATAATTCTTTAAAAAGCAAAAAAAAAAAAAAAAGCAAAAACCCTTGATCTTAGATTCTGTAGTGTTTTTTTCCCCCCTTCCTAGGAAGCGTGGGACCTCCCTGCCCGAAAGCTGAGCAGGGACTGTTGAAAGAAGAGAGCACCAAGCAGTGTGTGTCCTGTGTGTTTTCACTTTTCTTTCCAAGTCAGGACTCCAGGATCCTTTTAACTGGGCTGGTGCGCAGCTGCCTCCAGCAAATTACCTTACATCGATAAAAAAAATCTGTTTTCTTCTCATCCTTCGGTTGCGTTCCCTTTGCAGGCAGTTGAGTTTGTCCAAGTCTGCCGTTTGTGGTCGCTTGATTTCAAAGATGCTCATCGCCCTTGAGAGCTTTTTGATTTGCAAAAGGAAACCTCATCTCCAAAAAGGACAATGAGGGGGACATCCAGTCTTTTCCCTTTCCTCCCTCACAATCTATTTCCTTTCCTTTCTCTCTCTCTCATTCTCCAGTTCCCTCTAATAAAATTGAAGCCAAATGATTTCCATCTGTGCCGAGCTCAAGAAGCACAAAGGAAGATGACTTCGGTCAACCTGAGACTCAAACAACACTACATGAGCTGAGATCCCATATTGCTTTCCTTTGTGGGGTTTGATTTAAAGACATGCCACGCAGAGGATACTCTTGCTAGTTTTCCTCCAGCTAAATTCCTTGTATATCTAATCACACTTGGCCAAATAAAGTATTCTATTCTGTTCTGTTCTGTTCCTGTTTCTATTCTATTCTATTCCTTATTCTATTCTATTCTATTCTATTCTATTCTATTCTATTCTATTCCTTATTCTATTCTATTCCCTATTCTATTCTATTCTATTCTATTCTATTCTATTCTATTCTATTCTATTCTATTCTATTCTATTCTATTCTATTCTATTCTATTCTATTGTTCCTGTTCCTGTTCCTGTTTCTATTCTAATTCTATTCTAATTCTATTCTATTCTATTTAATTCTAATTCTATTCTATTCCATTCCTTATTCTATTCTATTCTATTCTATTCTATTCTATTCTATTCTATTCTATTCTATTCTATTCTATTCTATTCTATTCTATTCTTTCTCAATCAATGTGACGAAACAGAATTCACCCTAAACCTGGATTTAAAAGAAGAGGGTGGGTTGTGGGTGCTTCATCACTGGAGGCTCTTAAGAAAAGACTGGACAGCCACCTGTCTGAAATGGGTCTCCTGCTTGAGCAGGGACTTGAAGACCTCCAAGGTCCCTACCAGCTCTATTCTGATTGATTGATTGATTGATTGATTGATTGATTGATTGATTGAAGGACCAGACTGGGGACAGATCATTATGGAGAAATGGTGGTCACTAGGAGTCTACAATCTATCTATGTGGCCTCTAAGAGTCTACAATGACTTGAGGTCACATCATCAATCAATCTGTAGCGTATTAGTTTGTCTTGTGGTTTGTTGTTGCGTTTGGGGGGGCCCTGGTTGCGGCCCGTTTTCAGTTTTCTCCCTTGTTTGGGGAGTGCTTGTTGTGTACAGGATGCCATTAGCTGTGCATGTATTGATTCATGCCAACGGAGGACCATTTCTCAGGCTGGGTCATCCCTGAAAGCGTATGCGACTGAAGGTGTCTTAATCATTTAATTGTCGTAAGCTTATTTGTCGATTTCTGATTCAGTCCGGACTGGCTTAGCCAACTCTTTCTCTTACCTCTGGATGTGTTTAATGTTTAACAGATTAATAGCCTGCCTTTCAGGGTTCAAAGAAAATGCAGAACCAAACCCGCTTACCAAGGAAATTACAGTGGAATTAAACATGCAAAAAAAATAAAATAAAAATAAAATGCTATATCTGAGCACTTTATGGCTTGAAAGTTTGGATATAACTGGAAAGAAGGATAATGACAAATGATTCCAGTCCGTGCCTCTTTAAAAGAGCTTGCGGACGATAAAAATGAGTTAAAGCTAGTCCTGCAAACGGCAATTAATCCAATGCAGATTTCAATGAGCAAATATCTTGGAAAGCAAAGCAGAACTTCGTCTAGCTCTACCCCTAGGTTACAATTTCCAGTGTGCTTTATATACTATTTCTGGACTTTCTTTGGACTTGATGGGATGGACAACTGGAATTATAGAAAGAAAAACGGAATAGCAAAGCAGAACGACAGAGCTGGGAGGAACTCCGGAGGTCCTCCAGTCCACCCTTCCCTCCCGAAGCAATTTCAGATCAATGGCTGTTCCATCCCCCCCTTTTTTTTAAATTAAAAATTATTTTATTAAAACCATCAACATTAAACATAAGTTCATATTAAAAAGCAATCATCCCCCTTTTTAAAAACCTCCAGTAATGAAGCACCCACAACCTCTGAGGCAAGCCATTCCACTGATTAATTGAAAATTTCTCCTCGGTTGCTTCTCTCCTTCATGAGGTTCCATCCATGGCTTCTCGTCCTGCCTTCAGGTGCTTTAGAAAATAAATCAACTCCCCTCTTCTTTGTGGCAGCCCCTCAAATTTTAGAACACAGCAGCCTGATCTTCAAGGGACCAGGGATACAAGATTTGAGAAAGATTTACGTTCCAAGATTTTCTGTTCCAAGAAACTCAATGCTTCATCCCTGTACTTTCCATTATAATGTCTAGGTTGCAAGTTGTTCCACTGGTTAATTGTTCTCACTGTCAGGAAGTTTCTCCCTAGTTCTAGGTTGCTTCTCTCCTTGGTTAGTTTCCACCCGTTGCTTCTGGTCCTGCCTTCTGGTGCTTTGGAGAATAGCTTGACCCCCCCCCCCCTGTTCTTTAGGGCAACCCCTGAGATATTTGAACCCTGCTATCATGTCCTTCTTTTCACTAGACTAGACATGCATGCAGCTTCTCAGAGGCGTATCACATTCCTATCCCTTATCCCACAAGCCCTCGTAGCAACCTTACTGTCCACATCTCCTGCACCAGCAGCTGACCCAGAGCGAGATGATGGACACCAAACTTG
>JARGCV010000065.1:0-30000 GCA_034064705.1 Bothrops alternatus
AGGAAGAATGGGGAGAGAAGAGAGCGTCTCGCCAAAGAGAAAGCACCTGCAAATTTATTTATTTAATGATTCTCTTCTGGGGCATCAGATTATCTGTAATTTCAAGACGGGTGAAGAGCCGAAGATGGCAAGTCAACCACGGCTGCCTTTGACCCTGCTCCCTCTGCATTTTCCCTTCTGATCAGGCCTCCACACTGCAAACCTGGTTCTTAACACTGACATCAAGAGAATCACACACACACACACACACACACACACACACACCTGGATAGATAGCCAAAAAACAAGTCTTGGGCACTCAGAGAGATGCCTTTTTATTGTTGATTTTGATAATCCTTTGTGTCTGATTTCTTTTTTTCAAAAGCCCCGTTGGATAAATGGATTTCCCACCGATGCAGGATATTTGCGACCCAAATTGGCCCCGTCAATTGGGGAAGTTGGGTTGGGTCTATCAATTGAATTTTGCCACCTCCTGCCCAGGATTCTGCTTCCTGCAGCCCCTTTCTTCATGTTGACAAACCCAGGGAGAAATTGGGAGCTTAGCAGTCTTAATTAAAAACAAAAGCTGGGCCATTTACATTTTATTTATTTATTTGTTCAGCGGCGGCAGAAAAATCCTGCGCTGGCGGTGTCAAAAGACATTATGTATGATTTTCTGTTCTGACAGCAACCATTACATTTAAAAATTCATTACAGCAAGGTTAGTTAGACGTGTGATGGATGCGGCTTTAATCCTGCCATATATTATTATGGTGGAAATGTAAATGATGAAAAATATTTTGTGCTTATCAGCATTTATACGGAAATGTGTTTTGCGGTGATATATGGTGTTATATTTCTATTTTTTTTTTCTGCTGAGGAACAACAAAGGAAATGTGGGCGTGTGTGTGTGTGATGGGCGATAAGCTGTATTTGTGCATATGTGTGTTTGTGTGCCTATCTATTTCTATAGATATGCATCTCTGTGTATGTAGGTAAGTATACAGGTGTGCATGTATGTGCACACTTTTAACAGGAGATTCTTGCTGTATATTACTTTAAACATATTTGCTGAGCTCCTGAGTCCAAAATAAGTATGAAGTGTGCTTGCTTTGCAAATTGCACTTTGTCTTCTCTCTCTCCCTCTCCTCTCCTGTCTCTTTCTCTTCTTCTTTTTCTCTCTCTTTCTCCTCTCTTCTCTTCTTTCCCTCCTCTCTCTCTCTTCTCCTTTCTCTCTCTCTTCCCTTCTCTTTTTCTTTCTCTCTTTCTCCTCTCTTCTCTCTCTTCTCTCTCTCTCTCTCTCTCTCTATCTATCTATCTCTCTCTCTGTCTCTTCTCCTTTTCCTCTTCTCTTCTCTTCTCTTCTCTCTCTGTATATTGGTTTGCTTGTGGTTTTCTTTGATGACAGGGAAAGTGGTTCAGGTTCAAGAAAGTGGTTAACAACACATCATGCCAATAATTATCCAGGATGGGTGGAACAGTTGTTTAGGGAGAACTTTTCTATTTGTGGCAGCCTTTGTGGTTCAGCCATTAAAATGCCTAGGTAACAGTCAACTTAGTCTCCTGCCTGATGCTTGTCCATACCTGATTTTAAAGTGGGACATGGAAAATGCCTGAGCTGAATAATAATAACAGGAGACTGTCAAGTTAGGCTGAGCAGTCCCTGCTCTGCTTGTAGAAAATAGAGCCGAACTGTCCGTTTCTGTCCGCTCAGCTACTCATAACTGCCCAGATAGCAACACCTGGGTCTTTGTGGGTCTAGTAAGTTTCCACATCAGATACATGAGAGCCAAGATCTTGCACAATCCAGAGTTCAGAGTTTTCAGTTCAAAATGAGGAACTTGCACCTGAAATTTTATTATGAATGAAGGTGAATATACGTGTCCCCGGATAATGCTGAAGGATCCAATCTGAGTCAGTCACTAGGATCAGAAGGCCCCCAGGCTTTGATCATTTCCCTGGCTGTTTTTGTGCCTGCTCTTCCAACAATCCTAATATTGTTGGACGAGCAGGCACAAAAACAGCCAGGGAAGTAACTGAAGCCTGGGAAACAGGCCCTTGGTCAGTCAACAGGAGTGCTGATTTACCACCAGCCTATCAAGTACTTAGAAGGCGAGGACTGGGCAGCACCAGCAAATGACAGCTAGCGACTTAAAAGCCATCAACACACCCCAATAGGCATTTAAAAAGCCACATACAACAGGCACTATATAAATACCACACACAGACCAGCACATACTCTGCTGAGAGAAGTTCCCTGAAGGTGGGTTCCAGCATGAATCCGAAAGCTTGGAAGGCAAAAACCGCTGGTCCCAGATTGGATCCTGAAATATTATTGATGGAATTCCTGCTCTGCTCAGGACCCCAGCCAATTCACTAAAGAATCTGTGCTATCTCAAATCATGGGAGATCTCACAGTTCATTAGTTGAACTCTAAGGCGCCTTGAGACCAAGACAGTTCACAGTTGTATATTTGACCCAGTGTTGATCTTCCAGAAGTTATTGGACTGCAAGTCTCACGGTTCTTTATAGTTCATCACATTAGCCAGAAGGTGAATCTGGCAGGGAAATGAATCAGGAGCCACAGAAAGTCTACACTCAACTTAGACATTGAGTTTTGCCATTGGTCTATGATCCCCGAAGCTGTTTTCATTTACACCTTCCTAAAATGTACAGTTGCCATTCCAATCCCATTCCCAATGGACTAACCGTTCTTCGGTTCCCATTAGTATTCAGTGGCCTACCCAAAGATAAAGTCCTGAAGCCCATCAAAGTTTGAGGGCACTAAGTCAAGGTGAGATCTAAAATATCCTTGGAATTACAGCTTCCAGTGATAAAACCCAGAGAGAAACACAATAATGTTGGATAAATCTGAGTCCTAAAATGATGTCTACATTTCAAAGACTACATTCCAAAGAACTGCATCCTCTTTCCACAGAAAAATATCTCCTACGGACCTGTGCTATGAAGCAAGCTGAAGAGATCAAGCACAGCCAATTGTTGGTTTTCTCAAACATCACTTCTGCTTCTACAATTAGGACCAACCCAATTATGAGAACAAAGACACTTGAAATACATGTTCAGTGGAAACCTCCCCCCCACCCCACCCCCACACACCAGTACTGCTGAATTTTCTTTCTGATGAAACTGGAGAGAGAACCCTGTTCCCTTAAGTGCCTATTTCCGTATAACTTTTCAAGTGCAATCATAACGTTTATTTAGTTCTTACTGAAGAAATCCATAGGTCCACAATTACCTAATCTGTTGCACAAACTGTTGCTTTTTCTGCTTCCTCATGTCGATGACAGAATTATTTAATTGACTTTGAATCCGACGGGCTGGGGAAATTGGTTCCACGTTCTCGCTTGTTTGAGTTTAAGTTCCTAAGAAATACCCTGAGTGAAAACTAGGCAGAGATTGAATGCAATTTATAATGGGTTACGTTTAAATGCATACATGTAGTGATGTATATGTATATGTATACAGCCTTTGATTGTGTGAATCACAACAAATTGTGGCAAGTTCTTAAAGAGATGGGAGTATCAGACCATCTTATTTGTCTCTTGAGAAACCTATATGCGGGTCAAGAAGCAACAGTGAGAACTGGACACGGAACCACTGGTTCAAAACTGGGAAAGGAGTCCGGCAAGGCTGTATACTGTCACCCTGCCTATTTAACTTATATGCAGAGCACATTATGAGAAAGGTAGGGCTAGATGAATCAAAAGTTGGAATTAAGATTGCCAGGAGAACTATCAACAACCTAAGATATGCAGATGATACCACTCTAATGGCAGAAAGTGAAGAGGAACTAAAGAGCCTCTTGATGCGGGTGAAGAAGGAGAGTACAAAAGTTGGCTTGAAACTCAACAGTAAGAAAACCAAAATCATGGCATCCAGCCCTCTCAATTCCTGGAAAATCGATGGGGAAGAAATGGAGGTAGTGACAGATTTTATTTTCCTGGGCTCCAAGATCACCTTGGGGACTGCAGCCAAGAAATTAAAAGATGCTTGCTCCTGGGGAGGAAAGCTATGGCAAATCTAGACAGCCTACTAAAAAGCAGAGACATCACCCTGCCAACAAAAGTACGTCTAGTCAAGGCCATGGTTTTCCCAGTTGCAATGTATGGATGTGAAAGTTGGACCATAAGAAAAGCTGAGCACCAAAGAATGGAGGCCTTTGAACTATGGTGCTGGAGAAAACTCCTGCGAGCCCCCTGGACTGCAAGGCAATCAAACCGGTCAGTCCTAGAGGAGATCAACCCTGACTGCTTTTTAGAAGGCCAGATCCTGAAGTTGGAACTCAAGGACTTTGGCCACCGAATGAGAAGGAAGGACTCACTGGAGAAGCGCCTGATGCTGGGAAAGATGGAGGGCAAGAGAAGAAGGGGACGAGAGAGAATGAGGTGGATGGACGGAGTCACTGAAGCAGGAGGCGTGAGCTTCAATGGACTCCAGAAGATGGTAGAGGACAGGAAGGCCTGGAGGAACGTTGTCCATGGGGTCGCGATGGGCCGGACACGACTCTGCAATTAACAACAACAATGTATATGTATATGTATATGTATATGTATATGTATATGTATATGTATATGTATATGTATATGTATATGTATATGTATATGTATATGTATATGTATATGTATATGTATATGTATATGTATATGTATATGTATATGTATATGTATATGTATATGTATATGTATATGTATATGTATATGTATATGTATATGTATATGTATATGTATATGTATATGTATATGTATATGTATATGTATATGTATATGTATATGTAGGGGTGTGGGTCTATACATGTGTTGTACATAGTATGTTTAGGTGTGTGTCATGTATGTGTTTCATTTTGAGAGTGGGAAACTAAATTTCATTTTTGATGTGTGCCTACAGTAAAAAAATGACAATAAAGGTTATCTTATCTTACGTATATGTATATATATATATATATATATATATATGTATATGTATCTGCTTGTGTAAGGATGTTGCATTATATACCAGGGAGCCCTTAACTTACAACAGTTCATTTAGTGACTATTTAAAGTTACAACACTGAAAAAAGTGACTTATGAGTGTTTTTCACACTTACGACCGTTGCAGCATCCCAATGGTCACGTGATCAAAATTCAGACGCTTGGCAACTGACTCACATTTATGACGGATGCAGCATCCCGGGGGGGGGTCACATGATCCCCTTTTGTGACCTTCACACAAGCAAAGTCCAAGGGGAAGGCCACCTTCACTTAACAACCATGTTACACAACATTTAACACCTGCAGTGATTCGCGCAACAGCTGTGGCAAGAAAGGTCGTAAATGGGGCAAAATTCACTTAACAACTGTCTCACAAAAATGCTGGGCGCAGTTGTGTTCGTAAGTCGAGGACAGCCTGTATTAATTTTGCAAAGGTTAGTCCTGCTTAGATCCTCTGGTTTACCAAGCGAGAAATTTAACAGTGTAGGAAACAGAGAGATTTCCTTACCCTTCAGCGTTCATAATTCCTGTGTTTAGCTCACCGAGATTGTTTTCTTTAGGAAGTCTGAAAGCAAAAGGGTGGATTGATCTGGCAGCAGTCCTATTTATAAGAATTAAAGAAGGAAAACCTGAATCTTTGCTGCTTTCTCATGTAAGGGTCACGTCCGTTTAAATTAATAGCTACTGACCCAATGCTGGAATGTTGACCACCTAACCTCTATTGTCTTATGAAAGTTGTATTTGAAGTCAAGAACTCAACTTAGCCAATCTGTTTCAGCACGAAGGTTAAAACATTCCCAACCGCTGCCTTTAATTCCAATAAATTAGGGAAGTAAAATGCAGGCCCTTACACTGAGCAGTCTATTTTTATTCTGGCTTCCATTCTATGCACAGGACAATAGACAGCAGAAATATGTAACCGATTGGCCCTTTGCTCTTCAAATAACTGCTCTACCCTAACCCAAAATAAAAAAATAAAAATAAATGATATTATCCTTCCTGGATTTGAACCTGAGAGATTTCCTGACTCGGCAGAACATCACTTGCAAGTTTGCAAAAAGAAAAGTCTTGCCTGCATTTTGTTCTTGTTAAATTTCACAGAGGAGGAGGAGGAGGAGGAAGAGGAGGAGGAGGAGGAGGAGGAGGAGGAGGAGGAGAAGGAGAAGGAGAAGAAGAAGAAGAAGAAGAAGAAGAAGAAGAAGAAGAAGAAGAAGAAGAAGAAGAAGAAGAAGAAGAAGAAGAAGAAGAAGAAGAAGAAGAAGGAAGAGGAGGAGGAGGAGGAGGAGGAGGAGGAGGAGGAGGAGGAGGAGGAGGAGGAGGAGGAGGAGGAGAAAGGGTAAAATCTCACTGGGTAGCATGTGATATTCTAGTATTTGTTTAGAGACAAACTGGCCAAGAAATGAATATATTTGCTTGTTTGCGCTTATTAGCTACTTTCCTGCAATGATGAGTTAGAAACATTAGACAATGAGAACAATTGATCAGTGGAATGTCTTGTCTCCTGAAGTTGTGCGTGCTCCAAAACCCTGGAGGTTTTTAAGGAGAGATTGGGCAGCCATTTGGTACAGTTTCCTGACTGAGCAGGGGGTTGGACTACATGACCTCTTGATGCCATTATTAAGTGAATCATGCAGTCGTTAAAGGACTCTGGCTTCCCCCACTGACTTTGCTTGGTGGAAGCCATCTGGGAAGGTTGCCAATGGTGATCACATGACCCTGGGACAGTGCAACTGTCACAAGTACATGCCAGGTGCCAACTGCCAAAATTTTGATCACGTGACCATGGGGATTGTCAGTTTTTTGGGGGGCTGTATTTCCTTCAAACGGTCACTTAAACAAAGGATTGTAAATCGAGGACTACGTATATGATGTCATTTGCTCCTATCTCACAACTTCCTGCCTCGCACTGAAGTCACTAGTCCACAAGATACTACACATATTTCATCAGTTCTGAGACTACTTTTGATTGATTGATAATTTTTTTTGCCCCCTTTTCTTTTTCTAACCAGAAATGCATTTGAATATCCAGAGAGCAGTTTGTTTGCAAAAGAATATATCTCTGTTTTATAAAATTTTGCCACCTCTCCTCCTCTGGTAGGTAGGTGGCCCAGGCAATAAAAGAAAAGTTATAACTTAATTTAAAAAAAATCTATGACGATTTATGTCAATTGGATGAAGTCATTCAAGCATACGAACGTTATTTTGTTGGAAAATAGCTACCCAAGGCTTGGAATAACTCAACACCGTAGTGTAGAAAAGATTGAAGCACGGCCTCGGTTTCGCTGACATTTTCCCCCATTGATGCCAAAGTAAACACAAGAGATTATTATGGGAAAAAAACCAATGAACTACTGGAAAGGAAACAGTGATATATTTAAGTCAGGAGTTTTGGGTTTGTTTTTGGTTTTTTTTAGATTCACATAAGTCTCAGCTTTCACTAATGCTTATATTTCACCTGCTTGGCCAAGCCTTATAAATTATTCTTTGTCGATTTTGTCTTCAGCAACTTACTTTTCAAAAGCGTCCTTTCTTGTCCATATGTTTTTAGAAGTTTACCATAGTTTCTTCTGGGATTCCTCCCCCTCCCAAAAAAGACAAAACCCTAATTTACTTTTGTTTTCATTTCCTCCACAGTGCTTGGCTTCTTTGCTTCGCGTCTCACATTTCAAATTCAGCAACTGTTGGATCTGAAATGTCATTTAATGACTTGGTTATGGAGTCTTCGTTAGGATTTGTGATTTTTAAAAAATAATAATAATAATAATAATTCTTTATGTGTTTTCAAACGTGTGTTTGAGACGGAACGACTGACTAACCCGAGCATTACAAGAATTAACGCGTACGACCGCAATGGAGCCCAAAGTTTGTGTCGCTAAGCAAGACCGTTGTTAAATGAATTTTGCCCCCTTTGATGACCTTCCTTGTCACAGTTGCTAAATGAATCGCTGAATCGTTGTTAAGTTAGCTGCACAGTTGTGAAGTGACTCTGGCTTCTCCATTGGCCTTGTTGATCAGAAAAGGATCACAAAAGAGGATCACATGATCACCAGGACGCTGCATCCATCATAAAGATCATAAAGTGGCAAAGCATCTAAATTTTGATCACGTGACCAGGGGATGCTGCAATGGTCATAAGTGTGAAAAACAATACAGGTTACAGTTGTAATTGTATTTGAGGACTCCCTGTACGGGGAAATCAAAGAGAATTGGTATGGAATTGGGTATGTCTAGTTTAACGAAGAGAAGGACGAGGGGGGACATAATAGCAGCGTTCCAGTATCTCAGGGGCTACCACATAGAAGAGGGAGTCAAGCTATTCTCCAAAGCGCCTGAAGGCAAAGACAAGAAGCAACGGGTGGAAACTAATCAAGGAGAGAAGCAACCTAGAACTAAGGAGAAACTTCCTGACAGTTAGAACAATTAACCAGTGGAACAACCTGCCTCCAGAAGCTGTGGATGCTCCAACATTGGAAGTTTTTAAGAAGAAACTGGACAGCCATTTGTCTGAAAGGGTATAGGGCTTCCTGCTTGAGCAGGGGGTTGGACTAGATGATCTCCAAGGTCCCTTCCAACTTTATTATTATTATTATTATTACTATTATTATTGTAGAATTAGGAACAAAAGACATACTCATTTTCCCCCCTGCTCCCCTTGTAGGCTAATTCCATGCTTTATGAATGTCCAAAGAGGGCTAATCATCTCACAGAAACATCAACATCTGAAGAACTTCACCTCCACCAGCTCATGAGTTGCTCCTGTTGTTGGGCTCCCAGTTAAGCGCCTCCCCTGACTGTCTTCTTCTAACAAAGATGTACACGATCCCTTCCCTGCCTCCTTTTTGAAATGGGATATGTATCTCATGCTGTCAGCGGAGAAGAACTGCGACAGCTTGTGGGCTTCCTTCTCGCTTTCATTGACAAGGGTTTCTCCAGTGAGCAGAAGGGCAAAGATTATAGCCGTGGCTGGGCGATTGCTGTGGGAACCAAAGCTTGAAGCTATTAGGATTCCCAAACAGCTGCAGCAGTGCCCTAAAAAGCAGATGGAGCACTGCCGGGATGGCTTGGCCACACTTGTCAAAGGAAGATGTGCAAGTGATGGTAACCATCCAGCACAATCAGCTCCAAGGCCACCTACCTGCTTACATAAAGCGCAGGTCGAACCAGACGGAAATCAAGCCACTGTTCTTGATTTAAGTAGAGGATCGAGTTGATTTCTTGGCAGTTGATTCTGTAGAGATAGAATCCATCAGCAAAGGAAGATCTAGCACACAACAGAGTAGAGAAAATAAGAGCAAGCCCCACCTGGAATTGGAGATGGCTGCCCAGTTTTAACAGAATAACAGAGTAGAAGGGACCGTGAAGGTCTTCTACTCCAACCCTCTACACAAGCAGAAGACCCTATATGATTCCAGAAGAGTGGCTGTCCAGTCTCTTCTTAAAAACCTCCAGTGTTGGAGCAGCCACAAGCCGTTCCACTGGTTAATTGCTTTCACTGTTAGGAAATTTCTTCTTAGTTCTAGCTCACTTCTCTTCTTGGTTAGATTCTGTTTCTTGTCCTGCCTTCTGGTGCTTTGGAGAATAGGTTGAACCCCCCTTTTTTTTGTGGCAGCGCCTTAGATATTGGAACACTGCTATCATGTCACTCCTAGTCCTTTTCACTAGACTAGACAACCCAGTTCCTGCAATCATTCTTTATATCTTTTAGCCTCCAGCCCCCTAATCATTCCCTGTTGCTCTTCTCTGCACTCTTTTCAGAGTCTCTACATCTTTTTTAATAATATGATGGCCAAAACTTAATGCAGCATCCTAGATTTAACTGATTTAGAACATAACTGAGAAATCAGCAATGAGATAGGTGTTCTTCCCCACCATGTATTCAACTCCTGAACGAGAAATGGGAAGAAATTGTTTCATACCAACTGACCTCATCTGTCCATGCTAAATTAATATGCAAATGGAAATGCAATTATCCTTGTTTTGCACATTTCCCCCAAAGTTGCGAACAAAACAAACAAACAAAAATTGCACGTGAGGGATGAAATGTTCATGGAAGGAGATTCAGTAGGGAAAACGGGTTGCAAAACCTATTTGAGAGAGAGAGAAATGGAGAAGGGGAAGAGAGGAAAAGAGAGAGAGAGGGAGAGAGAAGGGGGAAGAGTGAGAGAGAGTAGAGAGAAAGAGAGAGGGGGAAAAGAGAGAGATGAGAGAGAATGAAGTGAGAGAGAGAGTAGAGAGAAAGAGAGAGGGGGAAAAGAGAGAGATGAGAGAGAATGAAGTGAGAGAGAGAGTAGAGAGAAAGAGAGGGGGAAGAGAGAGAGATGAGAGAGAATGAAGTGAGAAAGAGAGAGCAGAGAGAAAGAGAGAGGGGGAAGAGAGAGAGATGAGAGAGAATGAAGTGAGAAAGAGAGAGTAGAGAGAAAGAGAGAGGGGGAAGAGAGAGAGAAAGAGAGGGGGAAGAGAGAAAGAGAGAAAGAGAGGGGGAAGAGAGAGAAAGAGAGAGGACAGAGAGAATGAGAGAGAGAGAGACAGAAAAGAGAGAAATGAGAGAGAGTGAGAAACAGAGAGAAAGTAGAGAGAGAATGAAAGAGAGAGAAAGAGGGGGAAAGAGAGAGAGAAAGAGAGAGAAATTATATAAATGTTTATATATTGTAATAAATATATTGGTGCAGAAATGATACAGAATGAATTTTTACATAAGAAGAAATACAAAACAAAGCAAAACATCCTTAATCTGAATTCGGCCTGCTAACAAAACTTGTAGAGTCCAAGGACTGGGCTAAGAAGGGGATGAGTAGGAAATATAATTTCGTGAGAACAGGTTTCAGCCGAATTAGGACCAGCAGTTAAAAATAGGCTAAGCATGTCATGATCAAAGTGATTTCCATCCGGAAAAAGGAACCCTCAGTTCTGTAGCACTTAAAACCCGTTAAGAGCTATGCTAACCCACTCAGTTTATTAGGTGTGTTTAGCTCAGGTATTTCTCTAGTCGCCAATAGGCTCTAATATGCATTGCGGGAGGGAAAAAAATTATTCAGCAAACAGAGCGGTTTCCATGGTGACCACAGGTGGCTTTGAATTTGATGTGTTCTCAATGAGCTCATGCATTTATGACTGAATAAATAAAAGGTCATGTGCGTTTGATGCCACAGGTAAGCAAACGATACCGTAAGGTTCTTTTTGTCTGTTGTATCATTATTTATTTCCCTTTCTCAGAAGCTGCTGGGAAGGAGAGAATTTAAACATGGATTTGAATCTTTTTTTTTTTTTAATTTTGAACCGGTTTTATTTGATGACTACAAGGTGGAATGCATTCAAGCTATCATCTGCCTACAACAGGGGTAGGCAACCTTGGCTCTTTTATGACTCGTGGACTTCAACTCCCAGAATTCCTGAGCCAGCCACGCTGAGGGAAAAGGGAGAGGTTTCCAACCTGAGCAAGGCTGGCTCAGGAATTCTGGGAGTTGAAGTCCACGAGTCATAAAAGAGCCCCTGGACTATACAATGTCAAATCATGGAATATCAGCTAAAGCTAGTGGTGGAACACCTGACTGATGTCTCCAAGAATCCAACTAAGGTTGGGAATATGCCTCGTGTGAAATGGGCAGAGCTTCTTACAGAAAACCAGAGTGGGATAGGACCTTGAAGGTCTTCTAATCCAGAGGTCCCCAACTTTTTGGGCACCAGGGATTGGTTCTGTGGAGAAAAGCTTTTCTGCAGACCAGAGTGTGTGTGGTTTTGTGTGCTGTGTGCTTGTTTGTGTGGACTGGTTGCTGGCATGTTATGGCCTGGTACTGGTCCACAGATCGGGGGTTGGGGACCCCTGTTCTAATCCAAGAGAACTTGGGTTCCTCCCATGCTGGAGAATAACAGTTTCCGAAATTCTATCAAGCCTGTTGGCTGTGAGTTTGGGGAACCTCCGATATATGTGGAGGGTAAACCAGGTTGATGAAGGTTACTTTAGACAATGCCAAGCTAAGCAGACCAGCAATTGGAACCAATGCAAGTCATGCTTTTGTACACTACAGTGAATGACTAATATTCCATGTTGATGCTAGCCTTTTCAATGAATGGGAAGACCAGCACCCAGAATGCAATATTTTAGGTGCAGTTCTGATCAATGTCTCTGCTAACCTCAGTTGGAAAATAGTCAATGTTCTTCTTAATTGAGACAAGTATTTCCTTATACTAATATAACACATTGTTCAACCAAAACCAGATTAAGGTTTTTGGGACAACTTGAAGACAACTTTCCCAAAAATGAGAAAACCAGATTTCAGAACTGTTCAGTGTTGTTATTTGGTTGTGGTGAATGACCAGATTTCATGTGTATAGGTAAATATATACATGTGATATTGCTATTCTTTCCTAGATGAAGCGGCATATAACTCTAGGCGCTATTGCTATCGCTATCTGGCTGCACATATCCATTATGTGGATATGATCCAATCGCTTTGGCTTCTTGGCAACCAGCTCCCATTTATAGTGGTTTGCAGCGTCTCCACAGTCACTTGACTGTGATTTTCAGGATAATATCAGGAAGAAACAAAAAAAAAAAATTAAATGTCTCAGTATGATCTAGAAAGGTACAGTTGGAATGCATCTCCGAACATTGACCAACCAAGTGTTCCAATACCATTTCATAACTTTTTAGAAAAGTTTATGAATGAACTGGTAGCCAAACAAGGATTTATTGTCCCAAAGTGTCAGTCTGAGACATATGGGGGACCGATATCCTTCCCACTGTTTCAAAATCCTCTCCAAAGCCAGCTCACACCTGAAATTATCTATGGATTAATACCTATTTGTCTTCGAGCATCAAGAAACGGTTTCCTTCTTGCTGATTGATGGCAAAGAATTTTTTTTTCTCAAAGCCATTCTATTATTTCCCATTTAGGTCAAGCCATCCATTCCTTCTGAGTAATTTATAAAATGCCAGGCTCAGAGGTATTGCGCAATCTCGTTATCATTAGGAGGCTTTTTTTTTTGCATACTTAACTCTGGTTTTTAATTAGATGGTATTTTATTATTCATGCATATAATTTGACTCCCCGCTCTCACGCTTGCAAAAAGGAACATTCATTTGAATTTGGAGTTTTTCAGGCTGGTTCAGCTGGCACTTTCGGCTAGCTAAATAAATAAAAAAATTTTTAAAAAAAGAAGAAACTGGGGGGGGGAGGAGAAAAAACATTGGTGGGAGACCGCAATGGCTAATGGCTTTCTTTTAATTTAACTAATAGCTATCATGTTATGTACCTTTATAAATGTGTTAAATTCATAGCGCTGGGAGTTGTCTCTCAATGCGGGCAACACCGTTAAGTAGCTCGGCTCTGTTTGGCTTTCACATTCAAACTGTTTGCACAGTCTCCTTGATGTATTATTAAAATTGGTAATGGACTCCTGGGACGTCATCTCGTTATATGCCTTCATTTGCAGAATAAACCAGCCCCTTGTTTTCATCTGGGCTGGTGATTGTTAATGGCATCGGTGATGAGAGGGGTGGGCTTCTTTACCACCCCCCATCCACCACCACCACCACCACCACCCCACTCCCACCCACCACCCCTCTGCCTTTCTGCAGCCGTTATCAGCTGGACTTTATTATGGAAGGAAAAATAGCCAGGCCGCTGATTTTGTTTAAGGTTTTCAATTAGTCATTTGACTGAACACATCTGTTCCTGGCAGGATTCCAAGCTTGGACCGAGAGCTATTAAGGGGTTTACACCTGCTGAGCCAGAGACACCATAGTGGAGAGGAATCAGCCTCAAATTGGCCTTTTAGATATGGTTGGGGGGGAAAATAAATAAATAACTGTGATGTTGCGACCTCGGACCACAAGCATCGGGAAAGTAGATGACAATTTTCCCACCGGTTTGGATGCTCAGGTCTCCTGCACGACAGTCTAAGTCAAATCTTAAAATATGCTCCAGGCATCGGTTCGGCTGTTTGTCGTCAAAATCCTCCAAGTGATTTTTTTTCCCCATTTTTTTTTTCTCCTTTCAGCAAGCTGGGATTAATGAAAGCAGGGTTAAGCCAATAAGCCTGTGTTATATTTTGAAGGAGCTATCTCCCGTTTCATAAGTATTCTCCTTCTCAGAGAATAGGCAGTAATTTAAACCTGGTCGAAAAAAATAAGGGGGTTCCACAATTTTGAATTTGTTCAGGAATCTTCATTACAAAAGGGAGTTTATAATAAGTTTGTAGGACAGGCAGAAAGGACATCACCAGCACTGGAGACCACGATACAAAAATGACTCCTTATTACTCACTCTTGGAGATATGGGTAGTCCTCAACTTATGACCACAATTGGGCCGGGAATTTTGGTCACTAAGCGTTTCAATCTTTAAGCGAGTCATCACATAACCAAATCTGATTTGACAAGCTTTTTTACTGCAGCAGTCAAGTGACTCACATGGTCATTAAATGAATCATGTCGTCAAGCAAGTGAATCAGAATTCCCCAGTTGACTTTGCTTACCAGGAGCCATCTGGAAAAGTCGCAAACCACGATCATATGACCACAAGACACTGCCGCTGGCATTAATGTGAGCCAGTTGCCAAGTGTCCTAAGTCACTTTTTCAGAGTCTGTTGTAACTTCAAACTAGCGTTGAATGGATGGTCATAAACAGCTCCACTGTTTTGCTGTTAAGAGCCAAGGAAAGGGCTCCATGACAGTTAATTCTCGCACAAACCATTATTACCTTGTTTCGTTCAGAGCAGGGGTCCGGCGCAAGAAGGCCCCACTTGCATCTCCTGTATTAGAAATTTTACTTCAAAATCAGCATAACGGGGAAGGGTGGATCTTCACTCGGAAATATGGCTGCCCTCTTTTTCCTCCATTTAGGTGTAACTTCTTTTTTAAAAAAAATTTCAAAAGACTGTGAAATGTGAAGAAGGTGCCAGGGACACGGTCGTCCGTGGTGGGAGGTGAGGTGGAATTATCTTGTCTGTGTGTTTGTGTGCATCTGTGTGTTTTAGGAGGCTTCCAAAGCACACACCATCTGCTAATGGAGAGCTGTGCAAGTATTCCCTTTGAAGGCAAATCTCCAAATCAAATTGATTTGACTTCCGGTTCCAATTGTCGAATTGCATTGGATGCCTTTGAATCAGCTCGGACAATCCGGAGGTGTCTAGGCAGAGGCCGAAATGGCTTTTTCTAAATGGATCCAGTTTGCCGTGTTGTTCCCTGTGTCCAAAGGGCGTTTGATCAGGTGGCTTTTTTCAAATTACATTGACAATTCACATTTGGTTTTGCCCGATTCACTCAACTCCATTATGTTGCACCTTCCCTGGTGGAAAAACTACGAAAACTCTGCTGGGTTTTGACTGATCAGTTTCAATGAGGCAACTTATTGGAGAATAAGAGAATAAACAAGAGAACAATTGGAGAATCCAGTGCTGCATCCAGCATTCAGGCAGTCCTGGACTTATGACCACAATTGTCTCCAAATCACGTTGCTTAGTGAGACAATTGTGAAGTGAGTTTTCCCCCATTTTGTGATCTTTCTTGCCATAGTGGTTAAGTGAATCATACAATTGTTAAGTTAGCAACATGGTTGTTAGTTGCTAGGTAAATCTGGCTTTAGGCTGAAGGTCGCAAAAAAGGATCAGGCAACCGCCATAAATATGAGTCATTTTCCAAGAGTCTGAATTTTGATCATGTGATCACAGGGAAGCTGCAATGGTTATAAGTGTGAAAAATGGTCATAAATCACTTTTTTTCAGTGTCATTGAAACTTTAAAGCAGGGGTAGTCAACCTTGGCTCTTTTATAACTGGTGGACTTCAACTCCCAGAATTCCTGAGCCAGCCATGCTGAGGGGAAAGGGAGAGGTTTCCAAGCTGAGCCATTTGCTGGCTCAGGAATTCTGGGAGTTGAAGTCCACGAGTCATAAAAGAGCCAAGGTTGACTACCCCTGCTTTAAACGGTCACTAAATGCTTATAAATTGAGGACTGGTTTCCTATTCCTCTATTGAGATCCTAAGGTAGCTTCTTTCTCCAAGTTTCTCCAGGTTTTCTCTCTCTTTTTCCAAGAGACAACAGGACTTCCTTTGTTTTTCCTTGAAGACATTTCGCTTCTTGCCCAAGACGCTTCTTCGCTTCTGCTTACTAAATCATTGTAAATGTTTGTGCACTTTTTAAAAGTTGAACTAAATACATGAAGTCAAATCATCTGAATCAGGAAACCTGTGTTTCATCAGGGCTTCAATGTATGCATATTTCATGGCACAGAGAATTTGCATGTGCTGCTTGTGGATTGTACGTCCCTCAGGACTATTGATCAAAACTGGAGATATTGTAGGAATAGAATCTGTCAGCTGACTTGGCAGACAAAGATGAGAGAGAATCAACACACAAACAGAGTTATGGCCTTTCCATCACCTTCCCCCCCCCAGTTCTACAAGTAATACTCAACTTACAACCACAGCTGAGCCAAAATTTATGTTGCTAAGAGAGAAATGGGTTCAGCAAATTTTTCCCCATTTTACGCCCTTTTTTTGACACACTTGTTTAGTGCAGCGGCTCTCAACCTGTGGGTCGCGACCCCATTTGGGGTCGAACAACCGTTTCACGGGGGTCGCCAAACATCACAGTCCGCCATTTTTCCCCCCATTTCCCCTCGGCCGTCGCGTGCACGCCGCATATGCGCGATTCGGCCCGTTGCGTCGCGCATGTGCGATTCGGGCCGTCGCGTCGCGCATGTGCGATTCGGCCCGTCGCGCGCGCATCGTGCATGCGTGGTTCGGCCCGTCGTGCCGCGCATGCGTGATTCGGGCCGTCACGCCGCTCATGCACGATTCGGGCCATCGTGCCGCGCATGCGCGATGTGGGCCGTCGCGCCGCGCATGTGCGATGCGGGCCGTTGTGCCGCGCATGCGTGGCGCAGGTCGGGGTCGCATCGCGCATGGGCGGCGCAGGTGGGGTCTCGGCCTGAAAAAGGTTGAGAACCGCTGGTTTAGTGAATCCCTGCAGTTGTTAAATTAGTAACACAGTCATTAAGAGAATCTGGCTTCCCCATTGACTTGGCTTGTCAGAAAGTGACAGAAGGGGATCATGCAACCCCAGGACACTGCGACTGTCATAAATATGTCTGAATTTTGATCAAGCACCCAAATGTGTTCCATTATTATGTCCTGTGATTTATCATCACTGAGGATTAAGTGACCCATTTTTCTATCCCTTTTCCTCCGTTCTGGGGCATTGAATACTTTCATTTGTTCTCTAGTCCATGTGGGGGTTTTTCTATCTTGTCTTGTTGTGCCAAGCATGTGCATTCTTTGCGTTTATTCTTTGCACTCATAGCTTTTGTATCGCTTGTGAGGTTAGTGTCCATGTTTTGCCACATACTTCCCTTCGACCGGTGAGAGCGCACAGGGTCGGCCTCCTCCGGGTCCCGTCAGTGAAACAATGCCGTCTGGCGGGTCCTAGGGGGAGGACCTTCTCTGTTGTGGCACCCACCCTCTGGAACCAACTGCCCCCTGAAGTCCGCGTTTCCCCCACTCTCCCGGCCTTCCGGAAGAATTTGAAAACTTATCTATGCCGGCAGGCCTGGGGATGATTGTGATTGTGTCTGTATGATGAATGTGTTTGGGGGGTCTTTTAAATGTTTTGTCGACTCGGTTTTTGGTTTTTAAATGCTGTGATGTTGTTGTTTTTTTTTGTTCATGTTGTTAGCCGCTCCGAGTCCTTTGGAGAGGAGCGGCATAAAAATCCAATTAATAAATAATAAATAAATAAATAAATATGTTAGAGCAGGCAGTACACACTAATCGAAAACTTTTCTCTTCAGGCATAGGGGAGGTTGAGGATTATGGGAGTTGAAATCCATCTGACCTGAGGAGCGTCAGATTTGGGTAGATATGGATTCAAGCTTGAATCGGCATCTTTCTAAGACAAGATCCCACTTCTGCCCCACGAACGGTGTGTTTGCAACTCTACACTTTTGGACTGATTCACGAAATCGAGCAACAGATCCAGCAGGAGATGGTGATGATAAATCACGTGGCCATGATAAATTGCAATGGTCGTAACTGTGAAAAATGGTCATAAGTTGCTTTTCTCAGTGCCGTTGTAACTTTGAACGGTCTCTAAGTGAACTGTTGTAAGCCAAGGAGTACCTGTATTCTCACAGTGTATCTCTAGACTAAAGCTCTGACTCTCACCCTGCCAAAGCTGTTTCTGAACCCTTGCTTAAGTTATTGGTTGACATTCTGTCTGATGTTCCTCGCTAATAAGATGGAGGAATGCCTGTGGTAAGCACAAAAGCAGAGATCACCCCGAAGGAGCTATGAGCCAGTCCCTCATAATTGTTAACACAAGTGTGTATTTACAACCCTAACAGGCCAAAAGGGTTTGGCATCAAACTGGCCCAGCCAGCTCCCACTGAAATTCATTGTGTTTTACAAGTATAGAAACCTCAGCTGCATGTAGTTAATCCTATCTTCACCATCTCCTGCTGGATCTGTTGCTTGATTTCGTGAATCAGTCCAAAAGTGTAGAGTTGCAAACACACCATTCGTGGTGCAGAAGTGGAATCTTGTCTTACAAAGACGCCGATTCAAGCTTGAATCCATATTAGACCCAAATCTGACGCTCTTCAGGTGAGATGGATTTCAACTCCCATATAATCCTCAACCTCCCCTATGCCTGAAGAGAAAATTTTTCGATCAGTGTGTGCTGCCTGCTCTAACATATGCTGGCAAAACATGGACACTAACTGCACAAGCAATACAAAAGCTAAGAGTGGTGTAAAGAATACACGGAGAGACACATGCTCGGCACAACAAGGCAAGATAAAAAAAAAACACATGGACTAGAGAACAAACGAAAGTATGCAATGCCCCAAAACGGAGGAAAAGGGATAGAAAAATGGGTCACTTAACCCTCAGCGATGATAAATCACAGGACATAACAATGGGACACACTTCCTGATGATTTGGAGCTATTGTGAGATAGTTCTGACTTGCGGGGAGAGCCGGTGAGGTGAGTCAAGTTAGAAACTTGGCTGCTTTGACTAAGATGACCATGTGTTTATTAACTGCTCCTCTGAAATCATCTATCATTTTGGAAAACAAAGCCACCGCAGATGACATTTATTTATCTGTTTCCTGTATCTGTGTTCCTTTTTCTATCGTTGCAAATCTAGACACCAGAACCGCCTCCTGCCTCTCTTGTGATTAGTTTTGATGCCATGAGTTGTATCATGAAGCTCTTAAAATTACAAATTTGGCTTCTTCACCACTTCTAACTCCCAGGAATTTATATTCTCAGGAATCAAAAATGCGGCTTCATTTGTGACAATCAAATGTTTGCCATTAATATTGTTAAAGGTACTTGCTATCATAAAAGTTACGTTCCAAATTCTTTTTTTTAATTATGATTATTATGATTATTATTATAGTTACTTTAGGGTAAGGCCTTATTTAAGGATTCCAAGTAGGTCAACTCCCAAATAAAAGCATACATCTTCCAGATTATAAATATCAACTAAGAACCATCAACTAGAACCAAGAAGAAATTTCCTGACAGTGAAACAATTAATTAGTGGAACGACTTGCCTCCAGAAGTTGTGGATGCTCCAACGCTGGAGGTTTTTAAGAAGAGACTGGACAGTCGCTTGTCTGGAATGATGTAGGGTTTCCTGCCTGAGCAGGGGGTTGGACTAGAAGACCTCCAAGGTCCCTTCCAACTCTGCTATCCTGGTCAACATTTTGGTTTTCTCCCATTCTTACAATGCAATGTTCAGCTTAGATTGTGACTGAATTATGTTTTAAAATGTGACTTTTGATAACATTTAGAAGGTATATTTAAAGAGGAAGTATATTCGAGCACATCTATGTGTGGAGATCTAGGAAAGCTGAAATGGTAGAAAATTTCAGAAATTTGTCTGACATGGTATGGGGTTTCCTGCCGGAGCAGGAGGTTAGACTAGAAGACCTTCAAGGTCCTCTCCAACTCTGATGTTTTGTTAACTGCATAAAGCATAAAAGGTGATGATTCTGCATTGAGTTCTCAAAAAAAATATCATGTTTCCAGCCTCATCATAGCTCCTTTTGACATTATGTCCATGAAAACGAGTATGATGTTTCTTGTTTTAAGCATCAGGGCTGACGGGTTTTTTTATATATATAGAGAGAGCGTGCCATTAAAACGTTTCATAACCACAAGAACCAAAACTTACTGGCTTATTCCCAACAACAAAAGCAACACTTAACATTGCAATCGCACTCATTGAAACATGCTGGAGATTCAAGGCATACTGGTTCTTCCACTGAGATCTGACTAAACGTCATCTGGAGATGCAGAAGTTCAACCTGCAGTCCTCTCCCCTTGCTAGTGGATGGGAATGTGAAAAAAGAAAATGGAGGCCCGGGAGAAGGAGGCTAAGCTGTGAGGAGCTAAAGCAATTGACAGGTAAATAGAAAAGACAGAAATCCCCTCTTTCAGAATATGAAGAGTAATAAAAATGTTCCTGCAGACGTTTCATGACCCAACTAGGTAACATAATCAGTGCTAGAAGGGAGTGGGGTTTGCTGCTCCAAGAAATGCAATGTAGGAAGAACTGAACACACTTGCTAGATGAGAGTCACTGAGAACAAAATGGCCTATCTATCTATCTATCTATCTATCTATCTATCTATCTATCTATCTATCTATCTATCTATCTATCATCAATATATTTTTCATCTATCTCTCTCTCTGTCTGTATGTCTGTATGTCTGCATGTCTGCATGTCTGTATGTCTGTTTGTCTGTCTGTCTCCGTCCATCCATCCATCCATCCATCTATCTATCTATCTATCTATCTATCTATCTATCTATCTATCTATCTATCTATCTATCTATCTATCTATCTATCTACATAAATCTATTATCTATATATGTCTATTATCAATCTCTCTCTCATCTATCTATCTATCTATCTATCCTATCTATCTATATATCTATCTATATATCTACATAAATCTATTATCTATATATGTCTATTATCAATCTCTCTCTCATCTATCTATCTATCTATCTATCTATCTATCTATCTATCTATATATCTACATAAATCTATTATCTATATATGTCTATTATCAATCTCTCTCTCTCATCTATCTATCTATCTATCTATCTATCATCTATCATCTATCTATCTATATATCTACATAAATCTATTATCTATATATGTCTATTATCAATCTCTCTCTCATCTATCTATCTATCTATCTATCTATTTATCTACCTACCTACCTACCTACCTACCTATATTTTACCTGCAGAGGCCAAATCAACAAAACAAGTTAAATTATAAGCAGAAATGATAACATTAATTTTAGACAAATCATGTTTACCTGCATAATTTTAAGACAAACTAATTTTCCAGTTAACCAGGGATACATTCTAAATTATTCTTATTACCATTATCCATTTCACCGTGATTTCACTATGTGGGGACTCCTTTAAAACAGCCCTCTCAAAATCTTGATCTCTTCAGATAGGCTGAGATAGCAATTCCCAGATAGCCTCAGTCAGCATGATCGCTGAGAATCCTGGGAATTGTTGTCCCACCACATCTGATAGGCAGCGGATTTGGGAGAAACTAATTTAAAATAACATCTGCCCATGTTTTCCTGAGGGATATGGTGGAGTACATATTCAATGGAATCAATAATCCTGCTTTGACAATCTCAGGCTCTACCCATTGGGACAGATGTTCAGGGCTTTGGCGTTAGCCCATAGATCATCTGAAAGAGTGCCTATTAGTTAAGTGCACAAAGTCATTACAGCCTTTAGCTCTAACCATCAGAGGAAGGAAGGGCTCCAAGGCGCCTCTCCAAGCTTGCCTGCATATGGTCACAGGCGCATGCTTGAAGGAGACTACACCACAACACAATCAATTACCTTCATTGGAACCACATTGCCACGAAAAACACTAATGGCACCGAAGACAGATTCTTTTCGAAAGACCTTTCTGGTCACAGTGCATTTCAGCAAAATTTTAAACCCTGGATAACTATCCTGTGCTTCAGACTCCTTATCACCCTCTTGGCTCTCGAGAAGATTGCAAAATGCATGGTGAAATAAAAACAGCTGGAAGGGAAAGTTGTAGTTTTAGGATAGCTGCCATATAGCAATTAGCAGGCAGAAGTTTTGATCTGGAAAATCACATTTGTTTTAATTGCTCCGCTGTTATGTTCATAAAGAATTTGGCTCGCTCAGCTGTTCTTTTCCCCCCTCCCTTTCCCTTCCTAGATATATGGCTTAGCAAGGGAACAATATATGCATTAGCACTTTTCTTCCTTGCTCTAACTAGAATGACAGACAAATATCCTGCAGAAGAGGCTCAGAATACATATTTACTGTAGCCTTAAAAGATTGTCTGGTAATCCATCTTGATTGCAGAGTGCTTCAATCAGCCCAGATATTGCTTCTAATCTGAAGTGTAATGAACAAGAAACTTTTCACCTGTGAATCCCGTAAAGCTTCTTTAATAAATGCAATTTTTTCCTCTCTCTCTTAAATTGGCAAACTCCAACATTTCATCTACCTCTTTTTATCCCCAAAAGCCCCACTATGTCTTACTTTCGGGGTACGGCTTATATTGATTGGAAAACAATTGTCAGTTTTATTTTAAGTATTTTAAGTATATTAAGTATTTTAAGTATTTTAAGTATTTTAAGTATTTAAGTATTTTAAGCAGGAAGCGGAAGTGGGCAGGAGTAATATGTCTTACTTTCGTGGTACGGCTTATATTAGCCGACCCCCTGAAAACCCCGATACGTCTTACAATCGGGGGTGTCTTACTATCGGGGAAACACGTACTAAGTTCTTTCCTGCAGAGGTGTGATTTTTTTTTTAAAAGTGATCTCCCTTCTGCACTAAGAAAACTTGCTTTGAATGGGATGTAAGTGTTAGTCCCCCCACTTACGACCAGAATGGAGCCCAACATTTCTGTTGCTAAGCGAGACATTGATTAAGCACATTTTGCCTCATTTTACGACCTTTCTTGCAACAGCTGTTATTGTCACAACAATTCATTTCGTGACTGTTCAAAGTTACAATGGCACTGAAAAAAAAGGGACTGGTGACCGTTTTTCACACTTACGACCGTTGCAGCATCCCCGGGGTTACCTGATCAAAATCCAGACATTTGGCAACTGACTCAGATTTATGACGGTTGCAATGTCACCAAATCACATGATGCCCTTTTGTGACCTTCTCACCAGCAAAAATCAATGGGGAAGCCAGTTTGTCAGAGCATGCACAGTCTTATTGCACTGAGATAACCTAGGAGTAAATATAGTAAACAGTGGTCTGTATTAAATGGTGGTTTATATTACACTATCTACAATATACGCCAGAAACAATATATATACACTTGGTAATACAGCAAACTCCAGCACACAGAAGTTACACAGAAGGACGAGAGAGAGAGAGAAAGACTCCAGCAAAGCCTTCCCTTTTATACTCAGGCTCTTAAAGGGATACAGACCCTGCTTGCTCTTAAAGAGACACAGACACTGCTGAGTCATTCCTATCATTGCTTCATCCACCTTACATTACACCAGCTGGTTAGCCTGACACAGATTCACTGAACAACCCATGTTACTAATTTAACAGCTGTTGGGATTCACTTAACTGTGGCAAAAAGGTCATAAAATGGGGCAAAACTCACTGAACTAATGTCTCGCTTAGCAACAGAAATTTGGGGCTCTGTTATGGTCATAAGCCAAGGACTATATTGAGGCCATACTTCAGTGGTTCATCAGAGCTCCTCGTCCATCCAGTCAAGCATCGATCCATGACATTGCAGCATTGTGCAACAGAATGAAACCATGAGTTGAAAAGGAAGAAGAGCAAAGCTACATGCACACACTCATGCCCCCAAATCCAAAATGGCCTTTTTTTCAAGATAACATCGCCAAAGGCAGTCCAAATTGTAAGGGACAAAAAACAACAACCCCACAAGACTTCCCATTGAAATAATATGTTTGGATGGACTTTTCTAGTTTTTGCAGTTTGGTTGAACAACATACATCCAAAGAGTTCTGTTGTACATGCATATTTGGGATGGGAAAGGGGTGTGGGGGGGGGGATTGGCCTGCCTGTAGCAGCTACCAACAGCTGTCTCTGCTTTAAAATAAAGAGGTAGAATTTCATCACTGCCCTTAGTCAAGAGAAAGAATTAGTGTTATATGTTAAATTGGACTGCTTTTTTCTTTCTTTTTTTTTGAGCAATGGCAGCTGGAACTAGAAACACACACACACACACACACACACTTTTGGCTGGGGAGGGCTCTCTTCCTGCAGGGAGCAGAAAAACAAGGGTTTGTTTTAAGAGATGACAAGAGAGAGGTTTCATGTCAATCGAAACCTTCAACAGAGGTGTCAAATTTGCTATATTACTAACAGTGGATTTCCAAAGTGTTGACTAATATGAAGTCCACACAATGTTTTTTAAAGGCCTATTTATCAAGCCAGTGAAGGGCCACTGGAATAAACTAAAAATATCACAAATGGGTTGTGCCCCTTCTCACGCTTTATCTTATGACTTGGCCCACAAATACATTCTGGGTGGTATACAGAAATACAACTGCAATACAAAAGCCCAATAAACCACAACCCTGCCACTTCCCTGACAACAACAATCACACCAACTACTTGATGGACTCTATATCACTCTGGGGTTCTCAACCCCGCTGGCAAAAACCATGTCAAAAACCAAGTGGAGGCCAATCTTATCTCTGCAGGGATGGCGTTCCACAGGGAGGTAGGCACTATGGAGAAATTCCTCCTTCTTGGTCCCACCAGATGGACCTCCTTAAGACAGAAGACCCATAACTTGCTCCCCCTGCTTCCCCACCCTTGTGGGTCAGGTAGATATAACTGGAAGTAGCTTGTCTAGAACTTACTTTTTTCCCTGGAATAAAAACAAAGTAGTATACCTGTCAAATATACTTGTTGACCTGAGAAACATACCTACTGGAGGATTTAAGAAATGAAGCATTCAATTCTATCTGGAGCCATTATCATTGCTCTCCTTTCAATAACCTAAACATGAGAAGCTCAGACATCTCACTATAAAATTACCCTATGTTGAATGTAATTTGACCTCTATGGAGCTGGTCAAGCACGGTCTTGAGTGTATAAAGTTACATAATGTACAATGAGACAACAAGAGGCTTTCAGCTGAAATTAGGAGACGCCAATGAACTGGGTGACAGGTTACCTTGTGTCTCTCCATCCTTTCACGGAGAAGCATCTTCTTCCTTAAGGTGGCACTTTACTGGTGCTTATTACTGGCTACGCTGGCACAAAATAATGACTCTACTTAGATAGGCAAGGCTGGGGCTGCAATTAGCCACTCCTAAGAGATCTGGCGTATATTGTGATTCTGTGCTTCCTTTAAGAAAAAAGGAAGGAGAAACAGCCCTGAAATTTTGATCCAGAAATTTGGAATTTTGGAATAATTTAAGGCAAGCAGATTTGCATGTGGTCCTCCAAGATTACCCCAGGACCTTCCAGGCTAATTGCATATGTCTTCTCCATTCCAATGAGCTCATCTGTGGGCTATCATCTTTATTCACGTTCAATTACAGATCAAACATAAGCACATACATGTGATACGGGTTAAAAGGAAAAAAGGTAAGACCTATCCATTGGTCTGTCTATCCACCTGTCATCTACCTAGCATCTGCCTATAAGCTTCAGTGGCAGCTTAACATGAAAGGTAATAATATCCATGTTTCGGTTTTTCATAGCTTCTAATTTTTGCAGTATTAAGTTTGGGCTCTCTATCTATTGGAGCTTGATTTTTAAAGTCATTAAAATTACAGGGTTTTTTGTACACATTTCTCCTAATAGGCGCACCCCTGTGTTTTGCCTAAAACACACATTCTGTAATATTTTTTTCCTATTTTTTTTCTAATAGAAAGCGGGTGTTTTGTTTTTTTATTTTTGCTATTTTCACTCTACACATCTTTTTCTGTGCTATAGAACGGCATGTATTTTTAACGTACATTTTTGTCAACTGGACAACCGTATCGCTATATTTAGAGACATTTGAATTTCCAAGGAAAGCTGAAATGGCAAGATGACAGACATAGAATATATAGTACCAAACAAATACACCAGTCTCGCTAAGAGGGGGATTTTAATTGATTTCTTTCTTTTTTTCCAAACTGTCCAAACCATGAAGCTTCCGAGTCTCTAAGTAGTTTACAAGAATCCGATGAAAGTGTAAAAAAATACAAACATTAATGTCACTCAAAGAAGCCACTCAAAGGCAGCAGTCTGATTTCAATGGAATCTCGTCAACAAACGAACAACCAGCTTCTGTTGCCTAATGAAACCCAATCTTCTTTAGAGCTTTCCAGAAAGTGAGAAGGAAAGGAGGTCAGTGGACCTCAAGAGACAAGATATTGGCACCATCCAGGGACTACCAGAGAGAAGAAAGTCTTCTGGGTCCCTGTAAGAATTAAGACAAGGTCCACAACATCTTTCTCCTCCGGAGAGGAACATCTCTCTGATGGCTCTGAGGTCTTCCACTTGATTTTGCTTCTCTCTGTCTGAGTTCATGGACCAGAGGAGGAGATAGATGTAGTCACTTCTTTAGTGATCTTTCAGAGTTACAACGGTATTGAAAAAAAAGTGACTTATGTTCGTTTTTCCACACTTAACGACTGTTGCAGTATCCCCATGGTCCATGATCCAAATTCAGATGCTTAGCAACACAGTTGTAAAGTGTTGACTCATCTCCGTTGACTCATATTTACATCGGTTGCAATGTCCTGGGGGTCATGCGATCCCCTTTTGCAACTTTCTGACAAGCAAAGTCAATGGGGAAGCCAAATTCACTTCACAACCGTGTTATTAACAACTGCAGGGATTTGCTTAATGCAAGAAAGATCGTAAAATGAGGCAAAAGTCACTTCATAACTGTCTTGCTTAGCAACTGTTTTGCTCAGTTCTGGTCAAAAGTCAAGGACTACCTACAACCTCAAAGGTATATTGGAGTCAAACCCTGGAGAGAATTTTGGAGGATAAAGCCAGCCCTGGACATGGATGGGACCAATGCAGCTGTTCAGAAATTCAGTGTTATATTACAGAAGCAGCTGTCACAACCTAAGATTCCAGCTGCAGCTTATTTAGTGGAAAAGCAATAGGAAAATCCCAATTTCCCCCCCCCCAAAAAAACCCCTTGTGCTGAAAGAAGCTTCCCCAGGGATCTTCATTGTAAAAGCAATGGAAGGAAGGGATGTTAAAGAGTTAAATGCATGCCTTTGGATTCGCAGAGGCTTCTTTAAAAGAGAAAATGTTTCCTTTTTCATGCCTGGATTTCAAACTTCAAACTAACATTACTGGAGCCATTAAAAAAAAAAAGTTGCTGAACTCAACTGGGCATGTGAATATAAAGAGCCCAGCAGACTATGTGCCATACCACATGAGCAAAATGTTTATCAAATTGCTCTGATTGGTTTGGGCCCAGATTTTTATTTATTTATTTATTTTATTTGAGATTAGAAGAGTTTAAAAATACACCCAAGAGCCTTGAGGTTTGGTATCAAAGCTAAGTATGAAATATACGCAGTCTATTTTATGCTTATCTGTTCTTCGCACACCCATATGAGCAAATCCACTTGGAATTTAGAACGCATTCATGCTCAGGAAAAATAATAATAATAGTAATAATCATGAAACTTCTCGTGCTTCATTAAATGCGGTATTAATCCAGCGGAATGGCCAGTTCTATTTTTAGCAGGAAAATAAAATTCTGGTTTACCACAACTTTCTCCTCGCTTTCATAATCACGTCTTTGTTTTATTGAACCAGCAAGACAGATTTGAAAATTCTGGGTTTTATTACGCCAGTTGCAAAATAGTGTCTGTGAATTAAAGTGTTTTCTCCCAAAGTAGAGCACAGATGGTTGGTAAAAAAAATACTTAAAACAGATCGCTGTCAAAGGATGTTGTAGCCGTGTATATATTTTATAACAGTCAATTGCCAAGTTTCTGTCTAGTACAGTTACTCCCTGACTTACATCTGTTTATTTAGGGACTGTTCAAAATTACAACGGTACTGGGGAAAAAAGCGACTTTTTTTCTGGGGTCACATGATCAAAATTCACAGATGAGGTTCTGCCAACAGGCCTGGGGACCCCAGAATGATATGGACCACATCAAGTGTCTTGTTTGATCGCTGTCGCCAGGAAGTTTATTGGATTTTGTACTGGGCTTTTTATCTTTATAAGCTGGCAGGAGTCGCTGTGAATTGTGGGGGGGAAGCATATACATTTTCTAAACAAATAAATAAATAAAATTGGGAGAATGTTGTTCAAGACGGATAAAGAAGTATGCCATTTTCAATTTGTGAACATTTTTTGGGTGGTCGGGGGGAACATGAACTAGAAAAGGACGTCATCCGAGACAGTCCAATATCTGCTCTGCTTCCAGAGAAAGGCACACATTTGTTTTTCGAAGTGGGTTTAGTGTTTCCAGATCCTACATTCCTAAGACCAGGAATACGTGACCGCTTCTTTTCCCCTTGTTCCCTGAATGTGTGAACGGGACTTTGTTTCTACCCAGGATTCAGCTGGATTCAACTCTTCACTGGAATTTGGCACCTGCACTATCATTGACAAACTCTCTTCTTTCTGATAATGCAAATCGGTTTATACAGCTTTGCTTCTTCTTCTGAACTGGAAGACGACATTATTATTTATGTATATTGGCTCCCCCCAAAAAAACACCCAAAGTGTCTGGTCCTTGGATGAAACAATGAAGATCTAAGTGACTGGAAGCCACCGAAGAGCTATATATTCACCAGAGACCGAACATATTTCTTACACATCTAAACTAACTGATAAAAGTTATATTGGTCCCTTGTTAGCTAGCCTATATTAAATGTTATGGCTTCACAAGCCATGAATTCTAAAGCACTTTCTAATGGAGACAGACAGTCTTTTTAAAGAGACAGGATGATCTATTAGTGAAGGAATATTAAGGCATCAACATTTTTCCCCCTTCTTTTTCATCTCACCACCCTTTCTTAGTAGCTGTAATATGGAGACCACGTATTTTGCAGCAAAAAGGAAAGCAGGAGAAGCTGTGGAATTGTCCGTGATCACAATTTTCATGGAAGGAAAGAGGTCTGTGCATTTATATCTTACTTTATATATCTTGATTTGCAATCTGCCAGTGGTATTTTTTTTTCCTTGGCCATCTTTAAAGTAAAAGGCTGGCCATATTTGAATTCTTTTATCGCAATCAGACTCATTATAGACCATTTCAAAATAATAATACTTCTTTTTACAGTTAGACCACAAGGATATTGTCACCATATTATTGTTCTTGTTATTAACGGTTACTGTTCAATTACAACTATGTTGCTGTTGTTATAGTTGTCATTAGGTATAAATAATCTGCTTTATCAGAAGTGTTCAACCTATCCTTTATTGCTAATAAATAGTGCTGTTCACACCAAAAAAAAAAAAAAGGCAATTTGGCTTTGGTGGTGATCCAAGGAGGACTTTGTGTTCTGTAGCGTTTTTGCAGCTATTGTATATCAATATTTCTGTTTCACCTTCTTCGTTTTATCCTGAGTTCTGTATTACCTTGAATAAAAACTATTTTTTACAAATGTAACTCTCCGTTTTGAAATGTGGCTAATTCTGCTGTCATTTTGGTACTGAGTTCAAACTCCTTTATTTTCTCTGCATGTTGAAGTAACTTTAACAACTGTTGACTTTGCTCTGATGTCTTCATAGTTTGGACTTTTAAAAAATGCATTAAGCTTGTATAATATCATGAGATGTGTTGCTTTTATTCCCTTTTTTAACCCTGACACTCTAAGATAAAGGGTGAATTTTAAAACACTTTCACTAAATAATATTTTAAGAAACTGCACATTAGATGTCTATGGGTCTGTCTCTGCCATTGAGATAAAAACAAACAGGATTTCTCAGATCTCTAAGGTTATACCACAACAGGCTCTGCCTCTTGTTGCTTTTGATTTGATTTTTTTTCTGCTATAGGTTCTATTGCTCACT
>JARGCV010000065.1:35000-67500 GCA_034064705.1 Bothrops alternatus
TCCTTCCTGCCTTCTCCTCCTCCTTTTCCTCCTTTCTTCCTCCTCCCCTCCCTCCCCTCCTCCTCCCCTCCCTCCCTCCCATCCTCTTTCTTTCTTTCTTTCTTTCTTTCTTTCTTTCTTTCTTTCTTTCTTTCTTTCTTTCTTTCTTTCTTTCTTTCTTTCTTTCTTTCTTTCTTTCTTTCTTTCTTCTTCTCTCAAAGAGAGAATTGCACAAAGGCCAAGCTGCATCTGGCATGCTGCTTGTGTAGGTTGATGTTGAAGACACCCTACCAGTGAAGCTGTCAAAACAATCCAAAGAATTTTTCTGCTTCTACTCGCCTTCTTTTTTTCTCCCCTTCCTCCGCCTTTAAACATGAATGAAGGCTTCCCTTGGCATGTCTGCCTTTATTTGCAAGATAGACTCATGTTATTTAAAATGACAGATCCATTCAGCATTGCCTGTTCACTAAACAAGAGAGAAAACAGGTATCCTACAGATCCAGAAAATCCATTCATCTTGCTCAAAGTGACTTACTGTACCAAGTTACAACAAGGCCAAGCTACTTGGTGGGATTCAAGAAGAAAATCCAAGGGATTTAATAAAGTCCCAAAGATGCTTTTTCACGAGGCAACTGGACTTTCTTCTTTTTCTTTGAAGACGTTGTAGACAGTCCAGTTGCCTTTGCGGAAAAGCATCTTTGGGATAACTATGACCTGGATGACTGAGAATCTCCATAGCTATTTAATAAAGAATGGCAATAGTGTTTTCTTTTTTTAAAAAAAAACTAGAATAAATAAGTGGATCCCCCCCCCCACTCCTCTGCAATGTTGTTATACAGCAGGAAGAGCTTTTAATTTCGTTAAGTTCATTTTCAGCCTCCCTGGGAAGTGCTTGTCTAAGACATATTGTGCTGATTGAAAGAATTTAATTTATTAAAAACTAAACAGGAGCCAGCACAACACGAAGCAAAATATTCCGCCTGGGGTACTCTCCCCAATGAATAATGTTGCCACAGGTGGGGGGGGAGAGAGAGGAAAGGCTTTGGTGAACACTGTTAATTGAGCTTTCATTAAAAATGCAGTGAGACACTGGTGAAGCGGGCACAGCAGCACCTGCATTTTCTGCGTTGTATGAGAAAAGCACATCTTCCTTCTCCTATCCTTACCACTTTCTACAGGGGACCGATCGAGAGCGTCCTGTCCTGTAGCATCACAGTCTGGTTTGGAAGCAAATGCAGAGAGTGGTGAGGACGGCAGAAAAGATAATTGGCAGTTCCCTCCCTCCCATCCAGGATGTGGCACATACGCATTGCTTGAACAAGGTCCGCAAGATTGTCTGGGACACGACACATCCTCTTCACGACCTGTTTTCCTTGCTACCTTCTGGGAGGGGGGGGGCTTCATGGCATCCACAGCAGAACATCCAGATTCAGCCAGAGTTTCATTCCATACAGCATTAATCTTCCTCCTTCCGTTATATATTCAAGATGGACAGGGTTTAATATTTATTTGTTATGTATATGTAGGGGTGTGGGTCTGTACATATGTTGTATATAGTATGTTTGGGTGTGTGTCATGTCTGTGTTTCACTTTGAGAGCAGGCAACTAAATTTCATTTTTGATGTGTGCCATTGTGCCCACAATAAAAAAATGACAATAAATCTTATCTTATCTTATTAATTTCTTTTTATTTATTTATAATCAAATTTCTATACCGCCCCTCTCCCGAAGGACTCGGGGCGATGTACAGCCTAAAATTTAAAAACATATAAATATACATAATTTAAAATAATTAAAAGTGAATTAAATAATTTGGCCGTAAAATCCCCATTTAAAACCCAACACTTACAAATCTTAAAAATTTACTCAACCCCCCTAAAACATTCTAACCCTACTGGAACCGAAGCTTCTATGCCAGGCCGGCCTGTCGAAAAAGGAATGTTTTTAGTTCCCGACGGAAGGTGCGTAAATCTGTCATTGTACGGAGTTCGGGGGGGGAGCTCGTTCCATAACGTAGGAGCTCCCACAGAGAAGGCTCTCCCCCTGGGGGCCGCCAGCCGGCATTGTCTGGCCGACGGCTCCCTGAGGAGGCCCTCTCTGTGGGAGAGTACCGGACAGCGGGAGATATTTGCTGGCAGTAGGCGGTCCTGTAAGTATCCAGGTCCGATGCCATGGAGCGCTTTAAAGGTGGTCACTAGCACCTTGAACCACACCCGAAAGACCACCGGCAATCAGTGCAGCTTGCGCAGGAGCAGTGTTACGTGGGAGCGCCACGACGCTCCCGTCACTACCCGCGTGGCCGCATTCTGAGCCAGTTGGAGCTTCCGGGTGCACCTCAATCTTGTCTTGTCTTGTCTTGTCTTGTCTTGTCTTGTCTTGTCTTGTCTTGTCTTGTCTCGTCTCGTATCTTATCTTATCTTATCTTATCTTATCTTATCTTATCTTATCTTATCTTATCTTATCTTATCTTATCTTATCTTATCTTATCTTATCTTATCTTATCTTATCTTATCTTATCTTATCTTATCTTATCTTATCTTATCTTATATCCCCACCCACCTGCTTCCAATTGTTTAATTTACCCTCTGCAATAAAACAAAACAGTTTTGAACTCCGTCTTTTCTATTATCCCCTGTCCTTTATGGATAGAGCAAGTAAGGGATGGGATGAGCACAAAAGAAAAAAAAAAGTATAGGTAGTCCTTCAGTTATGATCACGACTGAGCCCAAAGTTTCTATCGCTAAGCGAGACATTGGTTAAGTGAGTTTTGCCCCATTTTAGGACCTTCCTTTCCCCAGTTGTTAAATGAAACACTGCAGCTGATCAGTTAGTAGCACGGTTGTTAAGTGAATCTGGCTTCCCCCACTGTTTTCGCTTATTGGGAGGTCGCAAAAGAGATCACATAACCCCAGGAGGCTGCAACCGTCATAAATGTGAGTCAGTTGCCAAGCGCCTGAATTTTGACCACGTGATCGTGGGGTTGCTGCAACGGTCGTAAATGTGAAAAAATGGCCATAAGTCACTTTTTTCAATGCCGTTGTAACGTCAAATGATCCTAAAAGAACTGTTGTAAGCCGAGGACTCCCTGAATTGGTATTTCTGTCTGGCATCTGGGAGAAAATACAGGTAGGGGGTGAAGGGGAGCCATCCTGAACCCCCATTTTTTTCCTGGTTGAATTCTACATCTCTAGTTTTGACCCGGAAGGCAAAGCAGGGGGAAAAACAATTAAAAGAGCATCACCTTATAAGGACTTCCTGCTAAGGGCTGCATTCCTGATCTGAAGAGTGGTTTGACAGTGGAACAGGCTGGTTTGAAAGGTGTCAATCTCTTCTTCTTGGCCGGAGATTCTTAAGTGGTGGAGATATGGCTACCTTATAAGATGGTGCAAAAGTGGGTTTCCTACTTTAACTGACTTTAAAATTGAGTCCTTGACCAACTTACCAAGCTGTTAAATTTCCTGACAGTGAGAACAATTAATTGGTGGAACAGCTCGCCTTCAGAAGATGTGAATGCTTCAACACTGAAAGTTTTTAAGAGATTGGACAACCATTTGTCTGAAATGGTTGAGGGTTTCCTGCCTGAGCAGGGGGTTGGATTAGAACGGGGTCCCCAACCCCTTGGTCTGTGGACCAGTACCGGGCCGTGGCAGGCCAGCAACCGGTCTGCACAAACAAGCAAAGTCCCATCTGCGAGATGCAGGCAGCACACAAAACCACGCACTCTGTGGTCCATGGAAAACCTCTCTCCATGGAGCCGGTCCCTGGTGCCCAAAAGGTTGGGGACCTCTGGATTAGAAGACCTCCAAAGTCCCTTCCAACTCTGTGGTTCTATCTTCTATTCTAACTTACTCCATGGATTCTCAGTCAAGAAAATAGAAGCCCTGAATATGGAAAGAACAGCCCATCAGCACTGATGATGTTACCTGGTTTGGGTGATGAATTGTCCACAAGGAAGAAAAAACAAGCTCAGAGAGCACCAAGGATCCCTCAATATCAACCTTGTGCCTCACGATTCTTGCTGAAGAGTTGAAATTCAACTCCCATTGGGAACAGAGGAATAAGGAGAAATTTCCTGACAGTGAGAACAATTCACCAGTGGAACGACCTGCCTTCAGAAGTTGTGGGTGCTTCAATACTGGAGGTTTTTAAGAAGAGATTGGAAAACTGCTTGTCTGGAATACTATGGGCTCTCCGGCTTGACTTGGACTAAAAGACTTACTTCCAAGATCCCTTCTGACTCTATATTTTGTTATTCTGTTGACAGAGGCCCAATAGTCCCTTCAGAAGAACCTGTAGGAAGAGGAGCTGGAAAGATTCTGAAGCATTGCACAAGATCCTGTTTCAAGAACTCTACAATGTTAAATCCCTCCACTCAGTCTCTGACTCAGCCCCAGAGATGCAGCCTCCAGATCTACGGCGAGAGCCAAAGGCAGAGTGGTGGAGCATCTGATTGCATGGGAGAGCTATCTGGGCGGAGCCACTTGCTTCTGAGTAAATTGGGAGTAGTCAACTGCTGCCAAATAACCCAGAACTGATCACAGGTTGATAAATTAGGGTGGAGGCTCAAAGTGTCTGATTTAATAAGAACGGTGGAACATGTTGGGGATTGTGCTATAACTGCTTGAATTTTCTTTGAACATGGCTTCCGGGTTTTGTGAACTCTTCACCTAAATGATGAGAATTGGGGGAGGGGGAGGAGGAGGAGGAGGAAGAAGAAGAAGAAGAAGAAGAAGAAGAAGAAGAAGAAGAAGAAGAAGAAGAAGAAGAAGAAGAAGAAGAAGAAGAAGAAGAAGAAGAAGAAGAAGAAGAGAGGAAAAGGAGGAGGAGGAGGAGGAGGAGGAGGAGGAGGAGGAGGAGGAAGACGAGTGGGCCAAGATGGCGTGATCATTTGAATTTGGAGAGAATAGCATTATGGTGCTTGGGCATGCCTAAGTGGGTTTTTTGTGGTTTTTTTTTAAATGTGTATTTTATTATTTGTCTATCTGATTTTTATCTGCCTATTTTATATAACGTAGGCTGCTGTGTCCGTTTTTCGAATAAATAATGACACATTACATTATACAGTTGGATTTGGACTTAGTCTGATCCTAAAACTTTAATCCGATCCTAAGACGGTTTCTCATCCTCAAAACCTCACAAAAGCCAAGGCCAGCCCATAAGCTGCAGGGAGAAAATAAATCCAGAATACAACTCAGGCAACAAAATAAAACAGACCAGCTTCAAAGAAATTATTAACAGGATGAATCCCAACACGGGTCTTAAAAACAGAAGATGAGTCACTAGATAAGAGAATGCTATTTAATGTAGAGAGAATTAAGGAGGGGGGAAAAATTGCCCCAGCCACTTTATTTGACATCAGAGCAAACATTTGCATCACCAGCAAAAATCAAGCCCATCGGCCAGAATCTTTCAGGAAAAATACAGCAGTATTATCAGTTATTAAAGAATGAAAAGTTGGCAATTGCCCATTAATGGCAGAATTTTCACCACTGTTCCCGGGAAGCTGGGAACCCATCCGTCTGTCAAGCTGAGCGGACATATTGCAAATATGCCACTGAAATTGATGTCATAGAAAATAAATTTATAGAGGCATGGGTGAGGTTTCCATTTGTGTTATTTTATTTTGTTCTGAGGATTGGCAAAAGTGAAAAATGAACTCATGTAATCATAACTTTGCCAAGTGTTCATTTTTCTAGGTTGCGTCTTCCTGTCATTGTATCACAGCTTCTTTTTTAAAAAAAATCTTCCTTTGATCTTTTTTTAAAAATCATTTTAAATGCAAATGAAGCCAAAAAAAGCGGAGGAATACAAAAACCTATTTGTTCTGACATTTTCCATCAACAAAGTACAATACAGAAAAACAGTTTCCAAGCACTGTATACTGCTTTTTATAATCAAATATCTGATTTTTCCCTCCCATCCTTTTCATAACAATTAGTAGTAGTAATGTAGTACATAACCTAGGCAGAGCTGGATATTCATCTAGATCATAAACACCAAAATGATTAAATCCTGTCATTTTGCTTAGTAATCCTCAACCTTGATTTTCAGCTTTCTATTCCAGGAAATTACACAAATAATTCTTGTTCCAAGGGATGTGTGAAACAGTAATAGCACCTTGTCTTCTTTTTATAATGTTAACTTTTTCCTCTTGTTGTTTGTGTGTTTGGGACTGGATGTTTAAAATTGCAGCGCCCAGAATATAGAAGCAATTCCAGAAGAAACTTTCTAACTGGTTTTCCATGGTTCTAGTTGGGTGACCAATCTGGTATTCTAATCCTCAAATTTGGGGTGATTTCAAAAGAAACTGAATTTCAAAATTCAGCTACCCATTACCCGTTTTTGAGTGTTCTTTTCCACTGCTTCACTTCCAGCTGGATCTTCTCTTACTGGATGGTATCACTGTGGTGTCTGTTTCTTCCATGTATCAATAGAGGAGAATATTTGTAGCTCAGGATTGAAATGTGAGGTCCTCGGTGCTCTCTGAGCTTGCTCCGTTTCTTGCAGCCGTCTCATGACCCAACTAGGTAACATCATCAGTGCTAGAAGGGAGAGAGGTTTGCAGAGAGGAGGAGGAGGAGGAAGACTTTGGGGTCCTTGGTGGTCTCTGAGCTTGTTGGTTTTCTTGCAGACATTTCATGACCCAACTAAGTAACATCATCAGTACTAGAAGGGAGTGGGGGTTACGAGGAGGAGGAGGAGGAGGAGGAGGAGGAGGAGGACTGTGAGATCTTGGGTGCTCTCTGAACTTGTCTTTTTTTCTTGCAGATGTTTCATTACCCAAACTAGGTAACATCATCAACGCTAGATAAGAGGAAGAAGAGGAGAAGGAAGAAGAGGAGGAGGAAGAGGAGGAGGAAGAGGAGGAGGAGGGGCTATTAGGTCCAGGTGCTCTCTGAGCTTGTTTTTTTTTCCCTTGCAGACATTTCATTAACCAAACTAGGTGACATCATCAAATGCTAGAAGGGAGGGGGATTTGCGAGGAGGAGGAGGAGGAGGAGGAGGAGGAGGAGGAGGAGGAAGAGGAGGAGGAGGAGGAGGAGGAGGAGGAGGAGGAGGAGGAGGAGGAGGAGGAGGAGGAGGAGGAGGAGGAGGAGGAGAATGACTGCCAGGTCCTTGGTGCTCTCTGAGCTTGTTTTATTTTTCCTTGCAGATGTTTCATTACCCAAACTAGGTGACATCATCAATGCTAGTTGCTAGTTCATCTCTAGCACTGATGATGTTACCTAGGTAGTTGGGTTAATGAAACATCTGCAAGGGGGGGGAAGCCAAGCTCAGAAAGCATCAGGACCCCTTTTCCATGTATCCCAATCCAACGTCTCCTAGCATTTGAACAGGAACTTTCTCTTTTTCCAACTGAAGGAGAATCCTATCGTCATGGGGGTAACCTGACTATCTCTGGAGGCCCCTTTCAAGCCTCAGACCACTTGCTCTTCTGGTAAAGCAAAAGTCTCCTAAAAGCTACGGGGCCAAGAAAAAACGCAGAGCAGCTACACTCATCCAGGAAGCTGTACTCATATTCTATATCTTCCTTCCTAAAGTGCTTAAAACGTTAACCCAGAACCACTGTTGAAGTCCTCCATTTTATCCAATCACTGCTGGACAAATTGCAACCTTTTTATGGTTTTGAGATCTATTTATCATGACCAGTAGCACTTTGTTTAGTCTTTAAGGAAATCCCACCACCCAAACGTAGACATTTTGATAGCGACCTCCATGGCTAATGGCCATAACCTGACCTTAGGATAGTCTGATGTTTTCTAGACAGTTCTTTTACATTCAGCTAACCCTCAGGCGATCCTCTTTAAATGTTTACACGGAGAAAATCATTTATAATTGGTTTGTTTAAATTGTGCCTTCTTGCGAGGCCTTAAAAAAAGGGGGGGCAATATTAATTGGCACTGATTTGGTAGAAATCTAGAGGAAGTAAATCATTGGATTTCTTTATCCCCCCCCCCAAAAGCTTTTAGTAGTGTACTAGGTATAACAAATGATACATATATAAATTAGGTTGTGGGGAAGGAGGAAAAAGCAGAGAATGTAAACAATTGATTTTTTTTTTCCTTTTCTGCCTTGAAATATTTCAGTGTTCCTCTCCAATTTGCTGAAACAAAACCCACCAGTTGCAAAACGCCAAACCCTAGCAGAAAGTGCTAATTAAGTCCATTTGTTATGTCAGAGAATTAAGGAATAAATGTGACCGAATATGGGATGTCCTTCGTTACATTAGACAAGATTACTTTTAATACAACATATGTAATTATGTCTATTATATAGCTCACTCCAGCCAAATAAATGGAAGAGAGCGTGAAGCTGTTTGGCTTGTTACATGGAAGAACATGTTTTCATATCTACAAACTTCCCAAAGCAATAATTGGGCAGAGGTTTTTTAAAATAAAGATAAAAGCTACTGAAAATAACTAAGCCTTTATGCTAATCCAGGCACATTAAAAATTTATATCTCCTCTTCTGTTTTCGTGTTGCCAAAAATATTGCCCAGTTTTCATTCGCACAAGTTTAATTCATAAAACTTTGACTCCTTTGGCTGGGAACAATGTCCTTCGTTACATTAGACAAGATTAGTTTTAATACAAGGTCTCTTTTTGAATATCTTTTCCCTACTTCATGTGATGAAGATGTTTTGGCTCCTGAAACATGGGTCCTGTGATAGCTAAATTGGGGAACTGTCACTTGGATGGTCTTCTCCTAACCAGGATTGTCAGGCACAAGGAATCAGGAATCAGAGTGATTCAAATGAGTACAAGTTTATTCCATGTTATCTCTCTACAGGAATCTGAGCTACTAATGGTCAAGGCAAATTTGTGGTAGATAAGAGTCAATGGAATTCAAGGAGGGCTGGAATTCATCTCTTGTGGGTGCGCAGGGACTCCAAACTTATAACATACTTGAGTCCTCCCTCAGTTTCATCCTGGTCTTCTCCTATAACTATTGGCTTCAGATGATAGCATGATTGTGAAATGTTTCACTTAATTCAGAGTTCCACAAAGGTGGTACCAGGTTATCTGAAGGACCACCTTTTTCCAGTTATATCTATCCAATCCACCAGAGTGGGAGGCAGGGGATATTATGGATCCCCTCTTTTAAGGAAGTTCACTTAGTGGGACCAAAAAGAAGAGCTTTCCCTGTGGTGAACCCCTTCATGTGGTGCATCATCCCTGCAGAGATAAGATTGGCTCCTACCTTGACACTCTTTCAACAGTTATAGTTATAGTTCTGAGGGAGATGTAGGGCTTTATTGGATTTTGTATTGGGTTTTTTTATAAGCCGCCCAAAGACACCGGGAGTGAGTTGGGCATCTCTACAAATCTTAATAATAAATAAATAAATTTCAACATATTCTCAGTGACATCTGCTCCTTCCATTTATTGAACCTTCAAATGCATCTTTGGTTTTGTCGTGGTTTTGAATGCAAATTTAGCTTCTTCATTATGTTGGTATATAATTTCCCTGTACAATGTATCCTAGCCCAGATATAAGATAATACTTCGATGTGAACAGCATTTACTGAAAGGACACTACTCTAAATTTTCCCACAAAGAACGAAGAAAGTCAGAAGTTGGGGGAAAGGGAGAAATCTATAAAGTATGGAAATTCCATAATAGCAAGAACAGAAGTTAAAAAAAAACACCTAATCCAATCACAGGTACAATTCCAAATTGTACCTTTCGTGATCTAGTTTTATAGAAACTATTGCAACTATTTGAATGAGTAAAGGAACTTTTCCCACATGCTGATTTGAAAGATAGTCACTCTGGTTTCCTAAGTGCTTATATAAAGTAGTAGGACATGGGGCGGAGGCTAATGAATCATTAAGTTAATTATACATCTCCATTTGAATAGGAAGAAATCTAAAGCAGGAAACATTTGGTCTTCAACATTTTTCTTCACCTCCAAGATTATGAATACTTAAACCCACAAAGGAGGAGGAATCAGATATTGTTACCCTTTTATTGTTGTTTTTCTGGCTTTAAGAAGACTCAGAAGAACATGTATGTCATGAAAAACTCCAACTATTTATTCTTTGTCCGTCACCATTTCAAAGGTTTTTGTATCTTCTCAAGTTGACCAGGGGCACTTTTTTTTGGTCCCTTTCTCAGAGTAGACAAAAAATATCGAACTCTCCACCAATTCTACACACAATCTTGTCTCTTTATGGATGTTATCCATTTGGATATATTTGAAAGAGCAGACCTTGCCTACCACCACAGCCACCCCTACTATTACCGTAGGAAGATGTTGTGTTCCTCAGCAGCCACAATGCTGAGGGATGACAGCAGGATGTCACAAAAGAAACATAGGTACCACAAAGCCTGTCCTGAACCACCTCAAGATATTTTGTTATGTTCCAAAACTGTCAAAAATACCGAAGAAGAATTCAGCTGTATATGGAAGGAGAGGGCCTTCTCATTGTTCTACCTCGGAAAAACATTTTGATCCACTTCTGCACAGAGCCAATCTGTAGAACAACACAGTGCTGAGAGACTCACACAAAACAAGTCTGAAAAAATCATGGGAGTTGTCATCTGGATAACAAGACAGTGACGCCTCTCTTCTTCCTCTCTGCTGTCAGCTAAACAGACAAATCTAGAAAATGCCTGTGGGGGCCAATGTTTTCAATTAGAGAAGGGAGAAGGGGCTTCTTGGGGTGAAAACAAGTCTTAACAGAGATTCTATCCAGGCTTGAAATGAAAGGTTGAAGTCTCTGTTAAACATTATGTGACTTCCACACACAAAGGACAGACTCGGCAATACTCCTTACAAGCTGAAGAGTCCTGAGGGTCAAATGAAGTAGACTCAATTTAATTCAGTCTACTTAAATAAAATTATCAATATAATTATTAGAGAAGGCAGATCTCACAAGGAATGGCCTGCTTCCCTGGCAGTGGAAGGAGGAAGGGATGAAGGGTTGGGTTCAAAGGACCAAATAGGTAGAGGGAGAGAGAAAAGAACAGACTGTTTACTCTACTTGGGATGAAGCTTCTGGCAGTGGTGGGTTGAACTACCGTAGTAGAGTATTTAAGGGTATGAGATATTCAGCTCTCAGAGGATCAATATTCAATGCTCAAGACGGCTGAGATGAAAATCTCATATTAAATACAAGTTGAAATTGATAAAGATCCCGAGAGATAAGTAAATTATATCCACCACTGGAATGGTTGAAACCAACCTTCAAAATGCAACTGCAGATGAACTAAAATGGGCAGAAAGTAATGGATGGAACCAGAAATAACAGAATAACAGAGTTGAAAGGGACCTTGGAGATCTTCTAGTCCAACCCCCTGCTCAAGCAGACCCTGCTTGAGGTCAGAGAAGAGCAACTAAAATGATCAAAGGCCTCAGAGAAGAGCAACTAAGATGATCAAAGGCCTGGAGACCAAAACTTACAAAGAACGGATGCAGGACTTGGGTTTGGCTAGTCTAAAGGAAAGAAGAAATAGGGGAGACAAGATAGCAGTGTTCCAGTATTTGAGGGGCTGCTACAAAGAAGAGGGGGGTCACATTATTCTCCAAAGCACCAGAGGGAAGGATGAGAAACAATGGTTGGAAACTGATCAAAGAGAGAAGCAACCTGGAATTAAGGAGAAACTTCCTGACAGTGAGGACAGTTAACCAGTGGAACAGAAGTTGCCTCCAGAGGTTGTGGGTGCTTCATCACTGGAGGTTTTTAAGAAGAAGCTAGACAGTCAGTTGTCTGAAATGGTGTAGGTTCTCCTGCTCGAGCAGGGGGCTGGACTGGAAGACCTCCAAGGTCCCTTCCAGCTCTATTCTATTCTACCTTATACCATTTCAGATAAATGGTTTCCAGTCTCTTCTTAAAAGCCTCCAGTGTTGGGGCGCCCATAACCTCTTTAAAGCAAATCGTTCTACTGGCCAATTGTTCTCACTCTTAGGAATGTTCTCCTTAGTTCTAGGCTGCTTCTCTCTACGACTAAAACGAAATTTGCCATTCTCCTCAAACAACCTCTTTCACTGCACACTCCCTACCTGCTGTTTCTCAAATAGCAAATTTGCCAGGAACACCCGAGATGCCCCTCTAACTTTTCCCATCTCTCTGCCTCTCTTTGAACTGGAAGTGATCCCACTCTTTCAAAGTCAATCAGCATCTTGGTTTTAATGGGGGGGGGCGTTCAGCTTCTCCGGACTTCATCGTCCAGCTCCTTCATGCATCCCAACTGCTTAAGACAAGGAGCTTTGGAATTTGAACCCGCAAGCGGAGCCTCCTGACACCCGATCAGCCCATCTTGGAGCGAGGGCATTTTATATCTAAAGGTGCCTTGGGTTTTTCATTTAAGGCAAGTTATAGGGTTGCCCCGAAGAGGCAAAACAATACGGCTCTGTTTCTATTGCCATTCATGTCAACTTTTGTTTCAGCCTAAAATAACACTTTGCCAGGGGCTGTTTTCTTAACACTGCTAAGCTTCAGCACAGACCTAGTGGAAGATGTTTGTCTTGGGATTGTAATGGTCCAGGCTAATAAGGATGTGATGATGTATAGGTGAATTTCTACTCCTGAAGTCCTCTGTGACAGAAGGATTAGGCCTGCCCTTATCTTCTAAGGCATCTGGATGAGTGTCTGGGTTTTCATTTCACAACGAAATCACCAGGGACTAGAGTTATGTTATGCGCTTACGAACAAAGTGGAATATCCCTCTTAAGAGAAGAGTGGATTACATTAGATAACTTTGCTTCAGCCAGAGAACATTTGAGAATGTTGAGGAAAGAGGTTCCGCTAATAAAAACAAACAGGGGGGCCTAAATTTGTGTCCCCTGTATTAAACATCTAAAGACACCGGAGGGGGTGAAATATGACCGCATGGAAACCAGAGCGATAAGGCTAAGCCGACTTTTAAAAGGGCAACATCAAACTGCCAAAGACAACTAACCAGCACTAAAGTCCTAATGGCAAGGATATATCATTCCAGGGAATTTGCCATTAGAAAAACAAAATCAGAGTCCGGGTAATAACCCGGAGCTGCCGTTAGAAGACTGCTAAAGATGTCCAGAGAGGAAGAGAAAGTATGGGAGGGGGGAATATTCAGTTTTTACCTTTATAAGAGTTTTGGTTCTTAAAACTTTGTGGCTTTCTCTTTGTCTACTTCCTGTTTTGCTGTTATCAGTTGTGTCTTTGAATGTGCAAAATTGTGGGTACTCAAAGAGTGGTGCTGACTTTTCAGCTGCATCCCGCAATAAAAAGACTCCACATGTCTGTCTGTCTGTCTGTCTTTCTGTCTATCTATCTACCTACATACCTACCTACCTACCTACCTACCTTTTAATCATCTTCAATAATTTATTTATGTGTTAGTTGGTGAGTTAAATTTATGTAGCTGTCCATCTCATATGACTATTTGTCATATCGTCTATCTATCTATCTATCTATCTCTATCTATCTATCTATCTATCTATCTTTTAATTATCTTCAATCATTTATTTATTTATATGCTAGTTGGTGAGTTAAATTTATATAGCTGTCCATCTCATATGACTATCTGTCATCTATCTATCTATCTATCTATCTATCTATCTATCTATCATCTATCCATCTATCACAGAATAAAATATAAAGCATTTCATGGACAATGTCATTTGAGGGAACTGAATAGGAAAGATTTTTATTATTCAAAGAAAGATTAGTTGCAGGGGAAAAAAATCTCCAAGCCATACATCCCCATCGTGTAGAACAATGTCTCAAAGAAAATTTTCAATAGTCTATGGAATAGGCCAAAATGTGGCTCTGTTTTGTCTATGACAGACCACAAATGCCACACCTTTCTGAGGACATTTTGTCCAAACACATGCAGTTCCATCTTTTCCACTTGAACTTAGCAGTGAGGACAATCCAGGAATCTTGGCTCAAGCTGATGGTATCTACCAGTCCAGAGATGGCTGACGAGTGGATGCTGAATAGGAAGAATGTTTTGAGTTGATTGTCACTTTGATGTAAAAGGAGGGCCAAATCATGGGGAAAATGCTGTTATGCATGTGAGCTGTAACAACATCCATCCTGCACACAATCAACAGGTGTCCCTACTTTAATGCTGAAATTACTAAGGGGAGAATCCTAATGAGAGGGTGTTTCAGGAAAACTGTGGGAGGTGTGCAGATCTCTCTGCCAAGTCTCTCCCCATTCTGCAGTATTTGTAAGTCAGGCTTTGCAAATGTTCATTCCTTCTAATTCTCAAAGTCTGTTCACACAGCTTTTCTGGGAAGAAAGAAACTGTTTTTATGGTAGCCAAGTTGTGAAACCATGCTTTCCCAAAGTACAGTCTTTTTATATATATATTTCTTCTGCTTTTGGCAGATAAAAAAATAATCAGGTTGCTTTTAATGAAAGCTTGCTGGATCTACTCCTGCAGACAACTGCTGGTGGTTTGTATACAACTGTTGTAACAAGGCTTTCTTAGCCACATATGAATAGTATCAGTCTTGTAACTGGTTTAGCTGCAGATTTTTATTATCGTTATCGAGGCAGCATCTTGTTGAATATTCAAACACCTGTTTCAAACAGAACTGGACCTACTAGTTCAAAAAGTGATGAGATGTTCTTTGGGGCACATTTGGAGACATTTAGAGATTAGGAATCCTGGAATGGCCCCACGTTCTTTTACATATAGAGCAGAACTTCCCAGCTTGGCAGCCTGAGCACATGCGAACTCAACTGCATTTCAGTTTGCTTTTGTTTATCCTGAATAACAGCAGGGAACTTGTCCTAATTTAAAAGGTCTGGACTGACAGCCATTTGTATTTTAGGAAGGAAGGAAGGAAGGAAGGAAGGAAGGAAGGAAGGAAGGAAGGAAGGAAGGAAGGAAGGAAGGAAGGAAAAGTCCATATATAGTTAACAGTTTGTCATCTGTTGGCTATCAGCAATTCTCATTTAAGGCTTACCCTTCTGCTTTTGGGGGGTGTTGCATGACAGAGAAAACCAACCCAAACTAAACCCGAATCGTGAAGTCATCCCCAACGAGAATGAAAAGAAAAGAAGGAAGCGAGCTGAGCAAACTCTAAAAACTTCACAGAGCTGGAGCTGGCCCCAGAGCAAGCTGGAAACGGTAAATATGGATCTGAGAACGGTGTAAAAAGGATTTACTGATCTTTGTCCCACGAAAGAATGAGAAACAAGAAAAGGCGCCGCCTCCGGCCTCTGAGCGGGTCTCATACAAGGAAAGATCAACTGATCAAAGTAACTTAGACCAGTTTGCAAATATGCTAATCTTCCTGTTTACCCAATAGTGTCAGCACTTGCTATACATTACAAAGAAACTGTACCGGGGGAAGATTAATTAATACCTTGCCCTGTGATCGTTTGTAAATACTGCTCGTACCAGTTCCTTTCTCTCTTCCTGTATTTGAACAGTTTCAAGGGAAGTATGTGCTTTAAAAAAAAAAGACAACTCATTTAAGACATCTGAATGTCAGTTCTTTCTGTAATACGATACACACCCATGGAATGCACAAAAAGGCGCAGGTATGGCTCGATAGTGTCTTGATTTGGAACAAAAATTCTTGAACAGGGTCTACTGGACTGGCCCTCCCCAAATATTTTGGACTACAAATCTGTTGGTCGTGTTGGTGGGGGAATTATGGGATCAGGAGGATCCTATTTGGATGCTGTCTAAATGATCTTTGAGTGCAGGTCCACAGAAGTCAACCTTAGTTCCGGGTGCACAACTTCAGCTTTTGGGGGGTCTTTGCAGAAAGGTTTATCTTTTTATACTATCAGCAGTCTTGCAATGAAGACCCAGAGGAGAGAGTGGCCTTCCCAAGGTTAAGCAGGAGGTTTGGTGTCAGACTCAGGGAACACTAATCACTGGATTCATTGCCTCTTCTTTCTCTTTCTCTTTCTCTTCCTCTTTCTCCATGTCTTTATCTCCCTTCCCTTCTTTCTCCTTCTCCTCCTCCTTCTCTCTGACTGCATTCCTTCTCCTTCTCTCTGACCCATATCCTTCTCTTCCCTTTTCTCCTTCTCCTTCTCCTCAACTTAATTATGTACCATCAAGTCAGCATCGACTCTTAGTGACCGCTTAGGCAGACCTTCTTCCAAGATGATCTGTCCCAATGTCATTTTCCAAAAGTGCATCCTAGTATATCTGATTCTATCCACCTTGTAGCTGGTCTTCTTCTCTTTCCTTCCATCTTGCTCCCCTTTGTAAGTGAGAACCAGGTCTTCACACTGTGTATCCAAAGTATGACAATTTGAGCCTGCTCATTTGTGCCTCTTGTGAGAATTTTGAGCTGATTGCTTTGATGACCCGTTCGTTTGTTTCCTTGGCTGCCCCTGTTATTCTCAGGCTTCTTCTCCAATACTAAAGTCCAAAATGCTAAAGTTCAAAAGCTTCACGACTCTTTCTGTCCTACTTCTAAGTTCACCTTTCACTTCCATAAATTGCCACAGGGAAAACCACTTTTTTATTAATTGCAGAATGCAGCCCATTTCTTGCAAAGGTAAAGGGCAGGTGTGAACAACTATTTCAGAGTAGGTACTATTGTTATTCTTTGACATGCCAAAGAATACATTCAAAAAAGAGCCGAAGCAAAAAAAAAATTGAACTAAATTCGATGAATGACAAATTAAGCAGATTAGCTCCAGCTAATGTGACAGCTTGTTTGTTTAACAACTTTCCTCTTGTTTCATATTAGAACATTCAGTTTTGTGCCAATTGTTAGGACTTAAGGGAAGGAGGGATCACACCCAAAGAGATATTTGTAATCAAAATTATGAAAGCAATGTTATGGTATTGTGACACAGAACCTCAACACTGTTGCATGTGCGTGTGATAGCATGACACACCTAGAAAAGGGGTGGAGCCTGTGCACAGTGGTACAACACTGGAATTTGATATTTCCTTACTTATCAGGGCCCTGAGTGGAGAGACCCCTGCACTAAAAAGGTCTAATTGGTGAAGATTTATGTATTAATGTATTTTTTTAATTCAGTTTTCTAGAGCCATCCATCTTAGTCAATGAAACTGAGTGTCTTACAATTGCTGATGAGTTCCTTGCAGCCCCCTGCATTATTGCTTTTCCATGCACATTTTATGCACCGAAGAATTTCATGCAGTGAAGTATCACTGCGCAGGAAAGTTTGTTACTGAAGTTCTTAATTCGTGGACATTCTCTGTGCAGTCATCCAGGTCATAGTTGTCTCAAAAGTGCTTCTTCAAAAGGCAACTGGATGATTTTTTTCAAGTTGGAGGAAGAGGAGGAGGAGGAGGAGGAGGAGGAGGAGGAGGAGGAGGAGAAGAAGAAGAAGAAGAAGAAGAAGAAGAAGAAGAAGAAGAAGAAGAAGAAGAAGAAGAAGAAGAAGAAGAAGAAGAAGAAGAAGAAGATGATGATGATGATTTTGCTTCCCATTCAAGAAGCTTCATCAGTTCTGATGGTGGGGGGATGGAAGGATGGATACTGACAGTTGAGATACACAATCTAGAGAACTGAGAATCTGCCACAGATATCGATCCCAAAGTACAGCAGACACGTTTCCCACATACATTTTGTAAGTAAGTTTTTTCACACGAAGGCAATGCTGGGCGAGTGACTCAGTCCAGCCTTGTTAAATCATCATGTAGCATGCTATATTTGCAGATTAATTGCTGATTACCACTTATTGCCCTTAAGTGGATGTGTAGCAATAATAATAATAATAAAAAGATTAAAAGGAGTGTTATTAAAGTAGTTAATTATATGAGATATGAGATATTAAGAAGAAAGGAAAGAGGGAACGAGAGAAAGAAAGGAAGGAAGGAAGGAAGGAAGGGAGGGAGGGAGGGAGGGAGGGAAGGAGGGAGGGAGGTGAGGAGAGGAGAGGAGAGGAGAGGAGAGGAGAAGAGAAGAGAAGAGAAGAGAAGAGAAGAGAAGAGAAGAGAAGAGAAGAGAAGAGAAGAGAAGAGAAGAGAAGAGAAGAGAAGAGAAGAGAAGAGAAGAGAAGAGAAGAGAAGAGAAGAGAAGAGAAGAGAAGAGAAGAGGCATCTTAATAACAACTGGTTGATTCTTTCCCTTCCTTTTGCATTTTTCTTTTTACAAGCATCTCATCTATGTTCTACAATCTACCCCCTATGCTATATAGAATATGGCTTAATTCTATATTCTCCTAGGCCAAGAGTTTATCTTATTTTTTAAGTAGTAAGTTGATTTGTGCGTCACATGCTGGTTGGCAAAAATTAAACTGGGTTTCCTTCCCATTTAACCTCCATTAAATCTCAGTCAACAGACTACACTTTCAGGTGATCCATATTTTTCAGGAGTTGATTCTTCAGGACAGACATGTCATTAATTTTTGCGGAACCCTCCAATCAAAGAAGGTAAAGTCAACTTCCTGGTTACTTCTCCAAGTCGATTTGGACTTCATGATTTGCATCGATTCAAGGACATTTCCAAGTTTGTTTTTCTTCCTCACTAATGTGATTCCAAATTGTATGTGCATTAACATATATGTGCACATTTCAATGGCCCACTTTATGAAACTCCCCAACTGAAACAGTTAAAGTGCAGGCTGCCATTTCGGAGACTTAACCTCTCACACAAGGTAACCCTACATGTTCCCACAGCTGTTAAATAAACCCAGGCTGAGGGAGTCATAAATGTAGCCCAGGTGAAGATGTGTCTGATAGAGTAACAGCTCTGATTATAGTACAGTTTGTCATTTATACAGCCACCTACCATTGTGGGAGAATCTGGTTTTACAATTGCAGCACAACCTCTCCTAGCTTTAACCACTCTTTACGAGGCATTGGACTTTGACCTTTCTGGTGGAGATCAAACTGCATCCAAACTCAGCCACTTCTCTCTCTCTCTCTCTCTCTCTCTCTCTCTCTCTCTCTCTCTCTCTCTCTCTCTCTCTCTCTCTCTCTCTCTCTCTCTCTCCTATTTCTTTTTCTTAAAAAAGAAAAAAGAAAAGAAAAGGGGGTTGAAAACAACACAACTCTAGCTCAACAGCAATTGGTTTGAATAGCTGAAGAAGCTGGTATGCACCCCTAGGGTTTTCTAAACAACTCTCCTAGATCGCTGCAGAAGATAAACTCAACCTAATCATGTAGCCACAAATTATCATGTAAATTCTCAATTAAAAACACCAAAGAGGAGCTGTAAATCACAACTGCCTGTCCCACCGATGCGGAAAGAGTGCAGGCGGGAGGGGATACCGAACCCACCACAAAGTCCTCCTGATTTGCCACAATGATTTCAGAGTTTTTGTCAGTCAGAAGCCAAATAATGTGATTTATGATCATGTCTCAGATCAACAGAGAGAGGGAGAGGCTGGCACTCTTTCACATTGGAGTGTTAGCAATGAGCAAGACCACACTGCTTGTTGGGGGGGGAAGGAAGACAGGGTGGGTGGAGGGGGAAAAAAAGCTAAGCATGCAGGACTAAGCTTGTAAGAGGAAGCCTGTTATATTTATTCAATTTCTATACCGCCCCTCTCCCGTAGGACTGGGGCGGTTTACAACCCAATAAAAACATATAAAACAATAAATATTTAAAATTAAATTAAATTAAATAAATACAAGGCTGTTACTAAAAACCTGTTAAAAAACCCAATTCTAAAACCCAAACAGCCTTGTTTGATTACTTTAATATTGAATTTGTTAGGGATTATAAAAGAGTGCACTATTACGTTTACAAAGACTAATACCTCATGCTGTATTTTTATGCTTTATGAGGATTGCTTTTTAATATGATCCTATGTTTAATGTTGACTGCTTTAATATTGGGAAAGTGTACTGAGTTTCTACCTCAGGTTACTGAATTTCTACCTCAGGATCTTTTGCTAGGGATCATAAAAGATTGCACTACTACTGAGACGAATTTACTTCTGAAGCTTGAATGAACAATATGTGATAGACTAGAAGCAGTAGATAGAACATATACAAGAGAAACACCAATCAAATAAAATGTATCAGGCATATAGTTGAGGCTTGACGTGAGGAGTGAGGAATGTTTACTAAACCAGACGTTTACAAAGATTAATCCTTAGCGTTGTATTGCAGGTTATATGATGATTGCTTTTTAATACAATCTTATGTTTGATGTTGATTGTTTTAATAAAAGAATTGTTTACAAAAAAAAAAAAATTAAAACCCGAGGAGATCTAGGCCAGGCCGGCTTGATTGAAGAGATGAGTCTTCAACTCTCTTCTGAAGGTGCAGAGATCATGACACGTCCGGAGTTCAGGGGGGAGCTCGTTCCACATCTCCTTCTTGGCTTCCTAGTAGGCCCAGCCCTCAGACTCATTTAGAAATTAATCTAGTAGCCCACCACTCCTTCTTCCTGGAAGTTTTTCCTCGGTTTTGCTTGAACTTCAAGCGACAGTTCCATTTCAGTCAATTAAATAAATCAAATGAATTAAATTGGTTAGGCTGATGTCAACCCAATGTACCCAAGGAGTAATCTTTCTGCTGGCTTCCACTACTGTATGGTTCTCCTGGCCTCCAGAGGAAGATCTTAAACCCTAGATTTGGGGCATGGGAAACATCCCAAAGTCAGGGAAAAGAAAGACATAGGTTGACCAGGAAGGATCCGTTGGTGGTCCTTGTAGGAAAATGCTCAAATTAATTCAGCACCAAGTAATGGCATTTATCTATAGCAAGCCAAAATTTCCTGACAGTTGGAACAATTCACCAGTGGAACGACTTGCCTCCAGAAGTTGTAGGTGCTCCATCACTGCAGGTTTTTAATAAGAGATTGGACACCCATTCACCTATAATGGTATAATGGTTTCCTGCCTGAGCTGGGGTTGGACTAGAAGACCTCCAAGGTCCCTTCCCACCCTGTTATTCTGTTATTCAATGTTTTTCAACCTTAGCAACTTTAAGTTGTGTGAACTTCAGCTCCCAAAATCTTTATTTTGGTTCACACGCTGGTGAATGAAGCAAGAACTAGCTGGCTTCAGAAGAGCTGTATTCAGATCCCCAGTACTTCTCTCCACATAAAATAATTACATAATTACATTTATCATATGATAAAGATTATGGGTTCTCCTCCCAGATTACTATTTGGAAAAGCGGCTTTAGCCTTGCACTACAAATGAACGTACAGCCAAATCGGGATGGATTGAAAATCCTTCCAAACAATGGTCACGAATCCTCCTACTATGTACTCCACCCATAGGATTGTAATTGCCAGAAGCTTGATCGGAAATACTTTTGTAGGTTACCTTCTTGATACACACCAGCACAATCTCAACAATTAATTAAAAACTTTTAAACTGTTCTGTAAACACACAATTGCCGGGAGCCTCACCTGGCCAGATAGCAATCATCTGATCAACCCTTCCTTCTCCTGCTGCTTTTCATTTCTCTGCTGTCTCTGGGAAAACTGGTATGCTCAACCATCAGGTATTTGCTAAACATGTTTTGGGTATCTGGGTAATCTCTCCAAATGTGCAGGATTAACTGGGGCCAATCCTGAGTTGTTAGTGATCCTCCATTGTCAGCACACCATGATCTGGAAGGAGAGATAGATATATTGCTGCAAGTTTGCGATGATCTTACACAACCCATGTAAGACTTTCAGAATTATATCCAATTACATCAGACACGTTTACCCTGGCTTCTCTTGTTCTCCCACAACTAGCACATGGCTTCAGGATTTGTGTGAGGATTAGCCAATTATTTAGTAGCTCTAGGTCTTCTGGGATCCCAGGTTGCATCAGGTCAAAGTACCACAGTCAATGGATGGAATTGGGGAAGAGGGTTTTTTCCCCAAGTATCAGGAGGACAGCAAACCATTTATCTCCAACTTAGCTAAAGACTGAGCCAGTTGGAGGATAGTTGAATTAAAGTCCAACAAATGGAAAAGGGTTTCCTGCATGAGCAGAGGTTGGACTAGATGACCTCCAAGGTCCCTTCCAACATCATCATCATCATTATTAGGTCACACCGATGACCATTGCAGCATCCTCAGGATCATGGGACCTACATTCGGACGCTTGGCCACTGGCTCACATTTACGACAGTCACAGTGTCCCGGGGTCATGTGATCCCTTTTGTGACCTTCTGACAAACAAATGGAATCGTTTGCCTTCAGAAATTGTGGGTGCTCCATTACTGGAGGCTTTCAAAGTGGCAACCATTGCCTGAAATGGTATAGGGCAGGGGTCTTCAAATGTGGCCCTTTTATGACTTGTGGACTTCAAGAACACAATTAATTTTCTTTCTACTTGGAAATCACTTTTGGATTTTGTGCTTGAGGTGGGGAAAAATGGAACTTTGATTTTGGGTTTTGCTGATTTGATAGGTTTGGTGTCATAGAGATGGCTAGTATACATTATTTTATAAAAGTAAAAAGTCGAGGTTTAACGTTTATTGCCCAAAGATGTCAGAACTCAATGCTTTTTTCTGTCTTCCCCCCCCCGTCTACTCTACATTTTTCCCATCTCTCCTTTCCCCCCCACACACACACTATCTTCATTTTTTTTCTTTGTATTTTTGTATTTTACCTTTTGATAAACTAATAAAAACTTTGAACTGGTGATAATTCGATGGTGCTTATTAATATTTATCTGTTAGGATGTTAATGTTTTAATGCTGTAAGCCGCTTGGAGTCGTTTTGGTATGAAATGGGCAGCAAATAAATTACAGAAATAAATAAATAAATGCTTTGTATCTATTTGAGGTTCTCTTCATTCACAATGAAACGTCCTGAATTTAAAAAATGAGATTGTTACATTATAATTCAAAACGGGGATACCCAATGTGTGCTGAAAGCTTTGCATCATCAGATGCAAAGTCCACATCCTACAAATATTAGGAGCATCAAATCGGTGACGTAATGCAAGGAAGATGAAATGAAAAAAGATGCTCACGCGTGGCCTACCTTCGGCCAGAAATGTTCCCTTTCTCTCTTACGTCCGGCCACCGGTAACCTCTGCAAAATATTTGCCAGCCGTATTTGCCAAAAGAGAAAAATAAACAACAGTGGTTAATTATCTCACATGCCCGCCCACAACAATTTACAACATTTTCTGTTCTGGGAGATGGACCTTGAGCACAAATCTTGATTCCTTTCAGGTACAAAGGAATAATTCTGCAGCTTCTTTCCGATGTCCACTAAGCTTCTCAGAATTTCGGGGGACTTCTGAATTCTGAACGAATACAAGCAATATTGCTTCATAAGCAAACACAGATACCATATGGAGTTTCTGTACCTTTTGCAAGAGAATTTTGTGGGTGGCTCCCAGATTAGAGTCTACGAAACTGTCAGCTAAGGACTAATCAACACACAGCTTAAGTAGCATAAGCTACTGTTAGAAAAAACAAAAGACTGACGAAATGGGAGAGAAGATACCAGGATTTATTGATTCACCAAAGGCTTTGATGTCATCTGCTTGGTGGAGATTTGAGAGGCTAAAAAAAAACCCAACCAAAAAAAAAACAAACCCCTCAACTTGAAAAAAAGTGCATAAGTTACAGCAGCAGGTGGTCTGGAACAAAAACACTAAGTATGGAGAAAGAAAAAAACGGTCTTGATTAATTACCTAAAGCAGCGTTTCTCAAACTTGGCAACTTTAAGACACACATGGACTTCAAGTCCCAGAATTCCCCAGCCAGCATGCAGAAATAACATGTTAGACAGACAGAGAGAGAGACAGACAGACAGGCAACAAGCCTCTTCGTGCTGTCCATTGCCAATGAAAACAAGGTGGTTTAACCTTAAATTATTGATCTGGGATTTGTGAAGGTTTTGCCAAAACATCAGTACAGCATCAAAGAAGCCTCAATAAAGGATAAGCTTGTTTTCCATGGAGTGATGGGACTCGGTTTAGCTCAAAGTAAGTCTGGTTGGTGGGCATGAAAATAACTAAGCAATTTTATCCCGAAGTAAACGAAGGAAAGTGCCTCCTTCTTTCTTTGAGATTCAGATAACAGGATTGCAAAACTTGGATCGAGCTTGAGAAAAATGCGCAGAGGCAGCTTGTGTCAGTGTTCCAATACTGTTACATTCTAATTTGTTTGGCAGCTTCTCCCCAACCACGCCTCTCCATCCTTGCCCAGAGAACCCTGAGGAGATGTGATTCATGGCATGGCGAAGAAACTGGCAGTCTCTTTGGCCTAGTTGTGGCGGTTCACAAACAAGGTACCGGTATGCCAAGCAACTCCCAAGACCAGCCCACACAGATTTCCCAGAATCCAACCATCCTCTTTGAGTGGGAAGTTCTACATCCCATCCCGTCTTCTTGAAATTTCACATTGCCTTGATTCTCAGCTTTAGAAGTTCTGCCCTCCCTCCTTCTCTCCTTCCTTCCTTCCTTCCTTCTTTCCTTTTTTCCTTCCTCCCTCCCTCTGTTCTTCCTTCCTTCCTTCCTTCCTTCCTCCCTCCTTCTCCTGTTTTTCTTTTTTTCTCTCCCTCCCTCCCTTCTTCTCTTCTTCCTTCCTTCCTTCCTCCCTCCCTCCTTCTCTTCTTCCTTCCTCCCTCTCTTCTTTCTCCCTCCCTCCCTCTCTTCTTCCTTCTTTCTTCCCTCCCTCCCTCCTTCTCTTCTTTCTTTCTTTCTTTTTCTTTCTTCCTTTCTCCCTCCCTTTCTTTTTTCTTTTTTTCTTTTTTTTTCTTTCTTTCTTTCTTTCTTTCTTTCTTTCTTTCTTTCTTTCTTTCTTTCTTTCTTTCTCCCTCTCCTGTCTTCTTCTCTTTCTAAAATTGACCGAGGACAGAGGTAACCCTTGACAAAGGAAGAAGTGAGGTATACTGTACAGTACATAAATGTAAGACCATTCCATTAAACTTCAAGCCAAGTCTCAGATGGCCAGATTAGCTTCCCTTTCTTTAACTGATGTCGTGGGGAAGAGAAGTTTTGAACTTCCTGACCTTGAATTAAAGAACAAGGATGAACCCTGAAAATCAGAATGTTTAGTTTCTGTTTGTCTCAAGTGTCCTTTGACACCAAAATGTAATTAAGGCGACCACTGTTTTCATGTCAAGAGAGGTCTAGATTAATGTGGAAAGGACACAGTGAGAATTGCTTCACCTTCTTAGAAATGAACATTTTTACATTTTTCCTTTGGCCTCTGTCGTTCACAATGATGAAACCATTTAAAGGTCATGGCAGGCGTATGAATTTTACATGCAGCTCCAGAAAGAGCAGTAAAAAAATGATGTGTGTTGTGCTAAAACTTTTTTTTAAAAAAATCTGGGGTGGAATTCAGTCCAAATAATATACATTATTCAGTCCAATAATATACAAAAAATACATTTTTCCCTTTTCACTTGAGATTGAACAAAACCTGAGAACATGCATTTTCCAGGAAGAATACAGAAAAAAAGACTGTAGGATTTTGTTTCGTTTTTCACCAATTAGATTTCCATGACCAATGACGGAAAACAGGAGACCAAAATTAACCTAACTTTAACTGATCTGAATCTTTGGAATGGAACTTCAATCCATCAGTCCATCAATCCACAAACAGACCAGCACTGATGATGTTACTTAGATGGGTCACGGAACATCTGCAAGAAAACCACAAGCTCAGAGAGCACCAAGGACCCCTCATATCAACGTTGAGCTACAAATATTCTCCTTTATTGGTAATCAACAAACAGTAAAGAAAGAAACCACACCACCAATCAATAATTCTATTTATTTTTTTTTTGCGTCTGACAAAATGGACTGTCTTCTTTACTTACTTTACTTACTTACTGTTAAGTTATTCAGATGCCCCAAAGCTATTTCTGGGTGTCTTGGGCTTTCTTCAAAGAAACAGCCTCAATGAAAAACTGCTAGGAATAAATACTCAATGAATGATCAACAGTCTGCTGGCAAAAATAGACAGTATGTAAATGAGAAGATAAATTATTCTTTATGAATGATTAGCCAGGATTGCTCTCGCTACCAGGGAGAGAACACCTGATTTACATTTCTGCTTACTGGAAATCACCCATTTACTGATGTCCTAGCACGATATGGAATGAAGCACCAGCTTCTGACTCAATTATTTCCTAAATTCATCACAAAACTACATTAAGTATCTTATATACCATGTAATTGTCTGCAATGAATGCTGTTAAGACAGTAATTGTGTCATCACAAGTTAATTTATTTTCAGCAAGCCTGCGCAACACAGATATTAATCTCCCGGAGTACAAAAACTGTTGTTCAGGGTGAATTCATTTGTTTCTCCTGATATGAAAACAAGGTCCCTTTCGTGGATCTGTTCACATCAATTGCTAACGCATCACCTGGAATAGCTGCCAGATTGAAACCCAGAGATCGCTAAGTCTGGAGCTTGCCTTTGACAGCCAATGGGCCAGGAATAATATCAGTTTTCGCTTTTGTGGAGTTTGGATTTTAATAATAATAATAATAATAATAATAATAATAATAATAATAATAATAATAATAATAATAATAATAATAATAATAATAATAATAATAATAATAATAATAATAATAATAATAATAATAATAATAATATGGAGGTCATCTAATCCAACCCCCTGCTCAGGCAGGAAACCCTATACCACTTCAGACAAATGGCTGTCCAGTCTCTTCTTAAAAACTTCCAGTGTTGGAGCATTCACTGCTTCTGGAGGCAGGTTGTTCCACTGGTTAATTGTTCTCACTGTCAGGAAGTTTCTCCTTAGTTCCAGGTTGCTTTTCTCCTTGATTAGTTTCCATCCGTTGCTTCTTGTCCTGCCTTCAGGCGCTTTGGAGAATAGCTTGACTCCCTCTTCTTTGTGGCAGCCCCTGAGATATTGGAAGACTGCTACCATGTCCCCCATCATCTTTCTCTTCATTAAACTAGACACACCCAATTCCAGCAACCGTTCCTTATATGTTTTAGCCTCCAGTCCTCTAATCATCTTTGTTGCTCTTCTCTTCTCTTCTAGAGTTACAACGGGATCGTCTCTCTCTTAGCAGCATCGCTACTACGATGGGAGAGAAATCCACTGACTTCATTTTGCATTGTTTGAGGATGAAACAGGAATGAACCACAGCCAACTTGCCACATCCATCACATATGTCCATCTTGCTGCAGCCAACTTGTTTCTTTTGATCTTTTGCTGAAAGCCCATGAAATTTGGCTTCATGCACTGCCTCCAATGGGTCTAGGACAGTGATGGCGAACCTTTTAGAGACCGAGTACCCAAACTGCAACCCAAATCCCACTTATGCATCATTGAGTGCCTGGTGGGTGTGGCCCATTGGCTGGGTGTGGCCCATTGGGTAGGCATGGCTAATTGGGTGGGTGTGGCTGTGGTGGTAACCGCAGACTGGGTGAGACTAAAAAGTTCAATCAATCAATTCCAACTTTGCAAGATTTTTTTTCCGTGAGAAGTTGAAATTGACTGATTGATTGAAACTTTTTTTTTCACATGACGGCGGAGGCCTAAAGCGAACAGGTTTATAAAACCCAGCTGAAGGCCTAGGACTGGGGTGAAGGCGCGCGTGCCCACAGAGAGGGCTCTGAGTGCTGCCTCTGGCACCCATGCCATAGGTTCGCCACCAGTGGTCTAGGACAATTTGCCGTGGCCAACTCACCACGGCCAATTCCACACAGGATAACTCAGTGCGATAAATGTTTTTAAATAAATGTTAAGTTTTAATGTTTATTAAATAAATTTTAATAAATGTTATCTGCAACAAGAAACAGTGGCAGATAACATTTATTGTTTATTATTGGAGGCAGTGCATGAAACCAAATTTCATTGCCTTCAGCAAAACATCTGCACAAACGAGCATTCTGTCTGGGAGACAATTTATTTATCAAAGAGGGGACAAAAATATTTTATTGGTTTTTTTTTTATTTATATGCCACCTATCCTGCAATCAAGCAACTCTGGGCTGCTTACAAGATAAAAAATGACAATATAAAACATTATTAAAATAATACATATTAAGATTAAAATATTAAGATTAAAATGAACAAAAATTAGTTAGGGAAGGAAACGATATACAACAGGGTCAAGGCATGGAACACCTCCTTTGGGACCCCAGGCCAAAATATGTTTGTTTAGAGAACTCTGCCCCAAAATGTATATACTTTTCAGTGCAAACATTAACAAGAATGCTAAAATAGATCAATGTATAATCAACCAACCAACTTACAAAAAATGGAAAGTTGGGGGGGGGGAAACCGTAGCATTTCTGGTAGAGTTGTCTATGCAGTCGATTCCCCCCCCCCATGCAGGCTTTATAACAAACCAGGACTATGATCCAATGAAAATGGGAAATCTCATATTATGATGAATGATTTTTCCATTCTTACATTACCCGTACCAATTAATCCATTTCACTCTAATTCCTTTGAACGAATCCTGAGTTGAAAGAATATAGTAAAGCCAACCACATAAGCGATATGACAACATTATCTGGACTAAAATGCTGCTGCCTATTTTGCAATTCCTGGAAATTCAACCTCTATTGGCAGAACTCAAACAGAGAATGAAGAAAGCTGTTTTTAAAAGGAAGGACTTGGATGGAAACACCCCCTGATACCCAAAGCAGCTAGTTTTTGTTTCGGTTTGTACTGTTTACCTTCCTGTGTTAATTACAAGATGCAATTAGGAAAGGAAATACTGTAAATGCCAAAGGAAAATTACTTCTCAAGGGAGATAAAATTAGAGCTTAGGTGATACAATTTGGGCTGGGTGCAGTGTCAAGATTTTATAGCTGGATGGCAGAAGCCCTGCCTTCTTCTCTCCCATCCCATTCCCCCATCGCTTTTCCATCATCCTTCTCATCAGCCAGGAGTCCCACTAAATATACACATAAACAGAGAGTGCAAAAAGAGGGTTTTGAAAGGGCTGAAGGCAGCCTCATCTCCCCATGTAGCCCTATCCTCCAGCCCTCTGCCCTTGTTTTTTCTTTGCTGGGGTGACTCTCTGCAAATGGGAAATGGTCTTGTAATAGTCTTGAGCAGCCATGACCAAATAAGACTAGTAAGAGTGTTTTTGATGGATTATGTTGCCTCTAGTCGAAGAAGTAGTGCAAGACAGGAAGATATGGAGAGACCTGGCCCATAGAATCACCGAGAGTTGGACACAACTGAGTGGATAACATCATTACTATCATCATCACCACCACCACCATCGTGACTCTTAGTGAACATAAGGATAAAACTTCTCCAGGCCCTTCAGGTGTATTTAGCCTGCTACTAGCCATCTTCTCTTTCTTTCCATCTATCCCAGCATTATAGACTTCTCAAGAATGGTGAGACAGTAGAGGATGAAAGATGCTTGCTAGCCATAATGATGTTTTTCCATATGGCAAAATTCATGGAAATCTCAGAAGGTGGGAAACGGGATGAAGCAAGAATTTTCACAGTATTTCCTTCGGAACGAATATTAAGTTAATAGTTAACTAGCTTGGCTTCCTGAGTTCCTCAGAATCCTAATTCTATCTAGGGAGATGGGGCTGGTGCTGATTCCAGATGAGTGCATCTCCCACTTGTGGAAGGAGCCCAGCTGAGTCAACTCAAACCTCAGGCAATGGACAGTAAAGGATATAAACTTTGGAAATGTTTGATGGCCTTGTATCATCCGAAGATCATTGATGGTCAAACTCTTTGAATTTTAGGACTGTGTACGAAGTCCTAGCTTCTGCCAAAAAAAAGAAACTCATTTTCAGGATTGGTACAAATGATTCATTTTTCTGTTACCCTTCCTCAATTGTGACATCATTTGGAGCACACAAACCTTACCTATTAATAGAGTGTATGGCTAAATAATCTTCAGACATGATTTTCTATCCTATCACAAAACAACATTTTCTCACCCATTTCTCGTTGTTTGCTTCCGTGAGATTGAAGAAAACAGTCAGGCACGAGTCTTCAACTTTGGTGTAACCTCCATGATTCTTCTTTGGCCTGGGGACTCCCAATTAATGACCATCTACTGACCTTGCCATGAGCAACGGAAAAGAATTTAATCTGAAACGACTTAAATGGGACAAGCGGCAACGGCTAGGAGAATTCCCGAAGCAGACCTTTGGTTTTTCAGGCTTCTGTCTCAAGGGGAAAGCTTTCATTCCAGAATGATAAGATTAGCTACACTTTCTTACCGTGTTCCTCTCCCACTTCTACCCCCCCCCCACCTAAGCCCAGAGACTTTAATTTGGGCTTCGCAGTTGCTTGGTGATGTCTTCATCAACTATGTGAAAAAGCTCTGGGTCAGGAGCTCAGAGATTTGAATATATAATTTGGTTAATTGACTCAAGTGTCCCTTTTGACCATAGTCAATTTCCACTAATTAGAAATAAGGATCATTAGCTAATGTGTGTAGAGTGGCGAGGAGAAACACAGCGCAGGAAGAACTGATGGTACACTTGGTACTTAAGATATGATTGTGTGTTTTTTTTTGAGATGGTCAGACCAGCAGTCATACTATTAAGCCGCTTGAGACTGATGTGTCAGGTTGTAGATGTTGGGAAATGATCACAAGGCGTTGGAGAAGATAGCTGCAGGTCAAAGGGCCAGCCCTACTGGCACTAAACTACTCTGCTGTTTTCAGGTGTCCACCCAGTAAACTTTCCCATAGGATGAAAAGGTGGCAGTGGTTTGTTCGCCACGCTTGCCTTTTAGCTTCCAAATGTTTCATCACCAGGCTAGCTAACTTTTTTTTTATATATATATAAAATTCTTTTATTAAAACAATCAACATTGAACATGAAAACCTATTGTGCAGCAATCATCATGGCACCTGATATACAATACTAAGTATTAGTCATTGAAAACATCTGAATTACCGTAGTAAGCCTTTTTCCACCCCTCGCGTCTAGCCTCAACTATACTCCTGTTACACTTTGTTTGATTGGTGTTTCTCTTATCTGGTTCCATATTAATGTGATCAACATTAAACCAAGGATCCTATTGCTAAACAATCATCCTAGAACTTAGCATACAACATTAGGTATTAATCTTTGTAAACATCTGTTTTAGTAAACGTTCTTCCCTCCTCCCTTCCCTCTTCAAGTATACTCCGAGTACCTTTTGTTTGGTTGGTGTTTCTCTTATATATGGTCTATCTGCTGTATCTAGTCTGTTGCATATTGTTCGTTTGTGCTTCTGAATTGACTTCATCCCCTTACTAATGCAATCTTTTATGGTCCCTAACCAGAGATCCTGAGGTAAAAATTTCATATCCTGAGGTAGAGATTCAGTCCGCTTTAACAGTATTAAAGCAAACAACATTAGTCCTAAGATTATGTTAAGAGGCATTAGTTATAGAACATATACATTCAACATTGGGTGTTAGTTTATGTAAACATTTGATTTGTTAACCCTTCTTCCCTCCTCCCATCGAGCCTCAGCTAAATGCCAGCTGCTTGATCAGCAGGACTTCGGTTTAAGTGTGTCTTGGTTCAGTTCTCCTTCACTTATATTGAACTTCTGTGATCATGTAGTCAGTTGGTTGCACAATCGACTGGTTGCATTGTGCGAAGATCAGCTGGTGAAGAGGTGGTTGGTGCTGTCATTGGTCGCTCGATTGATCCGACTCCTTTCAGGCTCGGGGGCTGGTTCCAAATCAATGTGTTTGTTGATCAATCCATTGGTTGAGTACCAAGCTTCGAAGGATTCGTGTGCGTGGCACGTGGTGGTACCATCTTCCTCTTGACTATGGACAACAAAAAATGCCTTGTTCCCGAGCTGCAATCCTAAACTCTCTGGGCTTTAAATCCATTCAACATCAACCCTTGTTCTTGTGCTCTTCACCCTACTCATGAGTATTCTCAGTTCTCCTGTAAATCGGTTCCAGAGCTTGTTTGGGTTTCAACTGGAGGTGGTTTCTCTCCATCTTTATGAAAGATAAAGCATTGTTGATTTGTATGAGCATCTTGCCTAATAGCAATAGCACTTAGACTTATATACCGCTTCACAGTGCTTTACAGCCATCTCTAAGCAGTTTACAGAGTCAGCCTATGGCCCCAAATAATCTGGGTCCTCAGTTTACTAACCTTGGAAAGATGGAAGGCTGAGTCAACCTTGAGCCGGTGAGAATCGAACTGCCAAACTGCTGGCAGTCGGCAGTCAGCAGAAGTAGCTTGCAGTACTGCGTTCTAACCACTGCGCCACCACGGCTCTACCAGTTGGGACTGTTCCCTATAAGAAATAAGAGAGGGGAGGAAAGCCAGCTCTAACTGACCCCACCTCTGTGAAGAGCAAGAATGTTGAAGAAGAAAATGAAGCAGCATCAAATGATGGCCTCCTTGCTGTCAGCAAACCAAAACAAACCTGGTCAAGCCACAGGGGACCAATTGCGTGGAACTCGAGTTTAGCTTTTGAGACTTGCAACCATGACAAATCATAAGTTTCAGAATCTTGGCATGCCAGGATGAGTCCTGTTTGTGTACTACCAATCCCTTGGGAGGACTAAATCCAGAGGGAAGAGATCTGAGTGACATTTCAAGCAAACGTGTCAAAGCAAAGGCTGGCTCCCTTTTGGGTAAAATCTCATCTGTGTCTGAGTCTCTGTTGCATCATCCCGGCTGCCTTTTCAGATTTTCTATGCTGAAAAGCACCATTAATATTATTTGGCTGTGTGCATTACTCGGTTTCCTTATTAAGACAAAATAACTCAG
>JARGCV010000065.1:70000-155000 GCA_034064705.1 Bothrops alternatus
CTTACTAAACCAGAACTGGTGTTGTAATGCTCTTAGTTACCCAAACAACCAGGTTGTGTGAAAAAGCCAATACATTTGGCATGATGTCATTCTGCAATAACTGGAACTAGAACTCATTGTCTCCTGGTGATTGGTCCAAGATTACCCAGCCAGCTTTCATGCATAAGGCAGGATTAGAACTCAGAGTCTCCTGGTTTCTAGGCCAGCACCTTAACTGCTACACCAAACTGGTTGCTATTCATTCATTCATTCATTCATTCATTCATTCATTCATTCATTCATTCATTCATTCATTCCCCGAAACTGGGTATATTAGAAGAAGTTCTTTGTATTTTATTTTTTTCCCCTGCGTGTTTGATTTTTATCTTCTTCTTCTCCTCTCTCATCTTCTTTCATTTCTTTATTCTCAATATCAGTTTCTTAGTTTGTTATTCCTTTTTTGAAAAGGCAAATAAAGTCATATTAAGGAAGTAGAAAAAAAGTGGGACCTGAGAAGATATTAATCCATGTGCACCCTTCTGGTTTGCATTTCTTAAATTTAGGGAATGCTCCTTCCATCCACCCAACAGCCACATCAGAAAGGCACATGAATCTCACATGCTCACCTTAGTGTGGCCTGGCGCAGTTTTGTTCTTCAGAATGGAAGGCAGCAGTGCTTGTCCTTTTCATCCCAAGTGCTTACCGTCAGAGGAGGCGGGTTAATAAATAATATCCAGAATAAATAACATCAATAAATGACATCAATAAGATGCCAAATCCCAGCATGGGCTGGACTTCATTCTTCACGCAAGCAAATTGTAAACCTCTCAATGAGAACATTGATTATGGGAAATGCTGACGCTTGTATTTCAATGGCTGGCTGTTATAATGAGCTATTTTTACCGTTCGAGTGGTTACACTTTAGAAAATGACAGATGGGGACACAGCTCTTGAGTTTTAATGAAAGGAAGTCTTTTTTTTTTTTTTTTTTTTTTTTAAAATAAAAATTCTTTTATTGAAACAATTAACATTGAACATAAAAACATGTTATGCAGCAATCGTCATGATCCCTGGTATACAATACTAAGTATTAGTCTTTGAAAACGTCTGAGTTAGTAAGCCTTTTCCCCCACTCCTCGCGTCTAGCCTCAACTATACTCCTGTTACATTTTATTTTGATTGGTGTTTCCCTTATCCGTTTCAATATTAATGTGATCAACATTAAACATAAGATCCTATTGCTAAGCAATCATCCTAGAACATAGCATACAACATTAGGTATTAATCTTTGAATGAAAGGAAGTCTTAAATGGCTGAGGCTGATGTTACAGCTCTTTAAACAGATGAAACAAAACAAATAATTTTACAAGGAGGACAAGAGAGAGGGGAAGGGCAAAGGGCAAAAAATATTGTAGAAAAACATTATCATAACCTCAGGTCTACAATCTGGCTGTAGAGGCGATGAAGTATTTTATCATTGGCTTAAAGAAACATCAACAATGGGATGCAGGAAGTCCTCGGCTGACGATCACAACTGAATCCAACATTTCCCTTGCTAAGAAAGACAGTTGTTCAGTGGGTTTTGCCCCATTGTGTGACCTTTCTTGCCACAGTTGTTAAGTGAATCACTGCAGCTGTTTTAAGTTAGTAACATGGCTGTTAAGTGAATCAGACTCCCCCATTGATTTTGCTTGCCAGAAGATCGCAAAAGGTGATCACACAACCCTGGGACACTAACAACCTCCTCGATCCACAGCTGACATTGGATCATCATTTGTCGGCAGTGGCAAGGGGGGCATTTGCCCAGGTTCGCCTGGTGCACCAGTTGCGTCCTTACTTGGATCGGGAGTCGCTCCTCACAGTCACACATGCCCTTGTCACCTCGAGGATCGACTACTGCAATGCTCTCTACATGGGGCTACCCTTGAAGAGTGTTCGGAGACTACAATTAGTGCAAAATGCAGCTGCGCGAGCAGTTGTGGGCCTTCCTTGTTGTGCCCACATTTCATCAACTCTCCGCATGCTGCATTGGTTGCCTATTGGTCTCCGAGCCCAATTCAAGGTGTTGGTTATTACCTATAAAGCCCTTCATGGCATTGGACCAGGATGCTTACGGGACCGCCTTCTGCCACATACTTCTCTACGACCGGTGAGAGCGCACAGGGTTGGCCTCCTCCGGGTCCCGTCAGCGAAACAATGTTGTCTGGCGGGCCCTAGGGGGAGGGCCTTTTCTGTTGTGGTGCCCGCCCTCTGGAACCAACTGCCTCCTGAAGTCCGCATTTCTCCAACTCTCCCGGCCTTCCAGAAAAACCTAAAAACTCATCTTTGCCAGCAAGCCTGGGGATGATTGTGGTTGATTGTTGAATTGAATGTGTGTTTTTTTTATTGATTTTTTAGATATCTTTGTTTGGGTTTTTTTATTGTAATTCATTGTTATATATATATATGTTGTTAGCCGCTCCGAGTCCCCGGAGAGGAGCGGCATACAAACCCAAATAAATAATAATAATAATAATAATAAATAACCATCATAAATATGAGTCAGTTGCCAAGCATCTGGATTTTGACCATGCTGCAATGGTAGTAAGTGTGAGAAACAGTCATATGTCCCTTTTTTCACTGCCATTGTAACTTCAGACAGTCGCTAACCAAATGGTTAAAAAAATCAAGAACTACCTGAGGTCAATCTCTATTTTCAAAGCCAAATGTGTAGAGACAATTGCCCAACTTACTGCTACTAGAACGGAGAGTGTCCACAGTTGTAGAGACTTCTACTTCTGTGTCATCCCCACTACGAATGCAAGATCCAGAATGGGGAAATCGAAGATCTAAAAAGAGATGGCATTAAGGTAAAATTGGGGGTGGGGGAAATAACCAGCTTAAGGATGGTTATTGGGATTTTTAGTATTCTAAAAATCAACTACTGTAATGCTTTCTACATGGGGCTACCTTTGAAGAATGTCCGGAGACTGCAGGTAGTCCAGAATGCAGCCGCGCGAGCTGTCTTGGGTCTCCCAAGGCATGCTCATATCACTCCAGCTCTCCGTGAGCTGCACTGGCTACCAATTGGTCTCCGAACATAATTCAAAGTGTTGGTTATGACCTATAAAGCCCTTTATGGCAATGGGCCAGGATACTTGCGGGACCGTCTTCTGCCTCATGAATCCCAGCAACCGGTTAGGGCACATAGGGTTGGCCTCCTACAGGTCCCGTCTGTTAGTCAATGTCATCTGGCAGGGCCTAGGGTCAGGGCCTTCTCTGTTGCTGCCCCAGCCCTCTGGAACCAGCTTCCCTCAGAGGTTCGTACTGCTCCCTCCCTCCTAGCTTTCCGAAAACTCTTGAAAACACATTTATGCAGACAGGTTTGGGGCGTGTGAGCTGCACTCTGCCCCTGGGCCTCTGATTGTGACTGTGTGTTGTATGAGTGAAATTAATTACCTAGTTTTTATACTGTAAATTAGTAATTTTAATTGATTTTATGCTATGTTTTTTATACTTGCATTCTTGTTGTGAGCCGCCCTGAGTCTTGGGAGAAGGGCGGCATATAAGTTTAATAAATAATAATAATAATAATTCTATCTGAACAATGAAGATGTATTCGACTGTTCATTTTTCAGCCTCTTTGTTTCTCATCTCACTTCTCACTCACACATACACACACACACACACACACACACACACGTGACATCTGGGGAATATCGGTTGGAGTGGACTGACAAGCAACTTGTCAGCCATGCAAATCCTCAAGCTACGTGAGACTCTGTCCACCGCCGCTGGAGAAAAAGCATAGAGGCGGATCGCAAGATAGGAGCAACGCTGCTGCCCTCCTTCCTGAAATTGCCACGTCCTTTGAAAGTACAGTACATGAAGTATGCATAATTCTGAAACAGTCTACTTGACACTGTGGCCTTTCTTCAATGCATAGACGGCCTTGCAAAGAAGAAATATGCCATTTTAGCGGATTGTAGATGGTTGATGCTCCGGTGTGTGAAGGTGGTTCAAAATAATGAATCCAGAATACAGTTTCAACGTCGTTAGCTAGGATGGGCCGATATGATCCTGTGGTATCAGGATTTCAGTAGCTGGGCAGTCTGCAAATCTGTCAACCTTTAAAGAGATTCAATCCAGAGGACCTCAAGGAATCCTTTAATCCCACACCGACCGGCTGAACCACTTTGTGATTCCCAGAGATTCTCCTTCAGTGGGTGGCTAAAGTGAGGGAGTGATGAGGCCCAAATTCTGGAATTTCCTCCTTCTCCTGGCCTGTTGTTGTTGTTACAGGATTAAAGCTGTTATTTTAAAGGGTGCCGTGCAGAATAAATTATCCTGTATTTTTTTTTATTATTATTGTTCTTGGTTCTCACTCGTTGTGACTAATTTGCTTTTGGTTTGGAAAGTTTTAGTTTAGCAAAACAAGCTGATCTAGTTGTAAATTGTGGTTTGTGGCTTAGTGTGTGCCAACCCAGCCGATAGTGGTTTACTCACTAAACTAGTTAAACGAATCACGGCTTTATGATACGAACTGGGTTTTCTTTCCAGTGAGATGGCTCAGATTGTCCCATTTCAGATTCACAAAGATCAGTTTCTCCTCCTTTTCAGAAAAGGACTTGTGTAGATTGCGTTTCATTTTTGTATTTATCATTTTTTATTAATCCAAGGTGCTTTGTCGATCTCAAGTCTCTCAGCAGCTAACAAGATATGAAAATAGAGTAAAGTCTAACAGCCTTAAATGTTCACTACAAGGAATATTTGCATTTTTTATTACTTTCTCACTCTCTCCTTTTTGAAGTACCCCCCTCTTGGGAATAAGTTCACATGGCTGAAATTTTCTGATTAAATGACCGCCATAAATATATAGCAGGATAAGTTCAACCTTTACTGAAGAGGTCTCAGTCAGATCAACTATACAGAAAATACCCTGGAAGAAAGAAGAAGAAGAAGAGGAAGAAGAAGAAGAAGAAGAAGAAGAAGAAGAAGAAGAAGAAGAAGAAGAAGAAGAAGAAGAAGAAGAAGAAGAAGAAGAAGAAGAAGAAGAAGAAGAAGAAGGAGAAGGAGAAGGAGAAGGAGAAGGAGAAGGAGAAGGAGAAGGAGAAGGAGAAGGAGAAGGAGAAGGAGAAGGAGAAGGAGAAGGGAAGGAGAAGGAGAGAGGGAGAAGGAGGAAGGAGAAGGAGAAGGAGAAGGAGAAGAGGAGAAGGAGAAGGAGAAGGAGAAGGAGAAGGAGAAGGAGAAGGAGAAGGAGAAGGAGAAGGAGAAGGAGAAGGAGAAGGAGAAGGAGAAGGAGAAGGAGAAGGAGAAGGAGAAGGAGAAGGAGGAAGGAGGAGAAGGAGAAGGAGAAGGAGAAGGAGAAGGAGAAGGAGAGAGGAGGATGGAGGAGTTATGTGAGGAGGAGGATGGGTTGGAGGGAGGAGGAGGAGGAAGAAGAAGAAGAAAAAAGGAGGAGGAGGAGGAGGAGGAGAAGAAAGAAGAAGAAGAAGAAGAGGAGGAGGAGGAGGAGGAGGAGGAGGAGGGAGGAAAAAGAAGAGGAGGAGGAGGAGGAATTGTTTAACTCCATCATTCTTTCTCTCATATACATTTATATATATTTGTATATATTTGTATATATCTGTTTGTGTGTATGTACACAGATACACAAACACAGTCTTATAGAAGCTGTAAAAGGAAAACAGAAGATTAAGAAAGAGAAAATAATGGCAATTTTGAAGAAACAGCCCAAGATACTCATCCTTAAATATCTTTACTCCTGAGTAATTATCTTCTCTGAACGTGAACATTCAGAAGCCCCAAACGACTATGAAATGTTTTACTACCTTACTCAAGGAGTAGTTTTGGGGTGGAGGGATTCCTTGGTGGATGAAAGGACTTGCCGTATTTTCTACAAGAGACATTTCTATTTGCTGGACATTGATCAAACAGGTATCTATCTGTAGATCATGGCCCATTAATCACTCCACCCACCCATTATCAGTTTCTCCAGCAGAATATGTAAATGGGATGGCTGTCATTGATAAGAGGAAATGGAATTTATTCTTTAGCTGAGTCCATCTGGAAGGAGTGATACCATCTTCCCTAAGAGAATAGGCTGTAGAGATAAATTCCTCACCTGTGGGATGGCAGCCTAGTGACAGATTCCCCCCCCCCAAAAAAAGAAATAAGACTGAAGTACAATTGAATTAAACATTGCTAAAGGGAAACTGGCATTGCAGACTCTTGTTCAACTGGCTGAACCATCAGAAGGAGAACCTTTACTCCTCTCTTTCTGCAGCGATCAAATAGATCGAGGACCTCACATACAAATCAAGGACTTCTTGTTTTCAATAAAAGCTGTTCTAATTATTCTGGAAAAAAACAGCTCCTTCAAGGCTCAGGCCCATCTGTGGAATATTTGCCTCATGGCAAAGGATGGGAAGCGTTTCTCGGAACGCTGAGGGGAAAACGGTCTCCATCACAGATGGTTCCCCTTTGGTCATATGAATAAGAAAATAACTCGCGTGAGTGGAAAAACATGGGGCTTGTTGGAACAGCAAAAAAAATATCTTCATTTACGTGTTTCCTTTTCTCCAGAACTGCTGGCGCAGAATCACTTGCCATGATTAAGGATGTCTTCAAAGAACGCCTTGGACCTTGGTGAATTGTTGCCAGCTGTGTTTTCCCAAATAGCATGGTTGGTGAGGGTGAAAGGAAGGACAGAAGGAGTGGCCCACACAAGATCTGAAGGTGCTGGGATGGTTTTGGCACCACCAGAGCTGGTAATCATGAGAAGGACCTCAAAAACTAGATTTATTTTTTTATCTGTGGAGTGTTGCATAGAGTTCATTATTTGTGGGTCAAAGGATTTTTGTTCTGTTGCAAACCCATTAGACCAAGAGAATTTTATTCAGAGAGGTAATTGTTCGTTTTGTTTCTCTAATTTCTCATCAGAACCAAAATCTATTCACAGTGGTGGACCCGAAAGATGATGTAGCTGCTTTTTGTGTGGCACTGGAGGTTTTCAAGAAAAAATTGGACAACCAAGATGATACGAAAACTCCAGCCTTGGGCAGGGGATTGGACTGGAACATCTCCTGATCTCCTGAAAACCTCTAATTCCCACCCTTGTAACTACTGCTCAAAAAAGTCCCTCAGTTTGCTTCTTGCGACCTTCCAGAGCAGCGGTTCTCAACCTTTTTCAGGCCGAGACCCCACCTGCGCCGCCCATGCGCGGCGCAACCCCGACCCACGCCGCGCACGCGTGGCGTGACGGGCCGAACCACACATGCGCGGGCGACAGCCAGAACTGCGCATGCGCGGCACGTGCGCGACGGCCCGAATCACGCATGTGCGGTGCGACGGGCCGAACGGGGAAAAAATGGCAGACTGCGACGTCCGGCAACCCCCAAATGGGGTCGCGACCCACAGGTTGAGAACTGCTATTCCAGAGGATCACAAAATTGAGATGCATCTCCTACCCCCACAAACATCCTCGGGGTCCTCAATCAACTATGTAATTCAGTTAATTCAGTAAAAACAACTGGCCAGAGGTATAGGACACATTAAGCTCCTCTTCAAACATTCATACTAGAAGAAGTTTGGTGTGCAGGATGGTGTGCAGCCTGCGAACCAGATTCCTACCTTGGGTGGCTGGAGATCAGCACAGATTGGGAATCTTAATCGCCTACCCACATTTTAGAATTTGAACAATCAGTGAGAGGTCCCAATATGGTATAAACTAGGCCAGCTTCACTGAATGCCCATCTGCCTGGCTTCAGAACCTCCCTCTAGATGTTGATTCTAAGAGTGACCAGCTGAAATCCAAAGAGTCAATCCGCCAAAAACTGAAGATGATAAGGAGGAGAGAGCAATACATGTCCTCACTGGTCTCATCTCAAGCAAATTAGTTTCTCCAAGTCTTGGGAAGTACAAAGAGAGGAACACTTAGAAGTAATTGCTCAAAAGCTAGGTGGTGAGTGGTACGTCACCCAGGACGTTGAAGAATGGAAGTCAATGGGAGTAAATGTACACATTAATCCCCCCCCCTCCTACTCATTCTGAATGCTCTATCCAGTCAGGCCTCCCAGCTTCAAGCAATCTTTCACTGTCAACATATGCCAAGAAATGGATTCAATTAAGATTAGCAGCCTCGGGGCTGGGGTAGGGTGGGTAGATGTGTGTGTGCCTGCAAAGAGGACCCAACATCTCCCTCTGTGCCTCGGATGTGACCCATAAGAGTCAAGGATAACCTAATTATAATGGATCATCAGGTAAATCTTTAGCCCAGTTCAAAAGATAAGCAAAGCTAATGGCTGTTTGTGAGGTTGGGCGCCAGGTCTCCAGTGTTGTGACCCTGAGCTCTTGTAGCAGCTTAGAACTTTTGTTCGAAAGTGTGAGGTGGAAGGGCAGCCCAGAGATCAATACATCATTTTTAAGGTAATGGCCAATTCAGCCACCAGAAAAGCAAGGGTCAGGATTGATGGTGGCCTTCTTTGAACTTTGCCATTTGCATTTTCTGAATATGGGATGAAAGGCTCCAGGAATTGACGGAGTCCAACATGCGCAGGATCAAATATAGTCTGAATTAATGGGACTTAACCAAACCTGGCTATCAATAGAACTGGAAGCAAAGTCCTCATTGATTCCTAGCTGGTTCGGATATGACTCAAATGCAGTCTTGCTTCTAGACTCTGTATATTATAACTTGAGCTACTTCTTTAAAAGGACAATTCTCCCTTGTCTCACTTCACATTAAATAATAAAATAACAGAATTGAAAGGGACCGTAGAGGTCTTCTAGTCCAACCCCCTGCTCTAACAGGAGGCCCTATCCCATTTCAGACAAATGCTTATCCAATCCCTTCTTAAAAACCTCCAGTGTTGGAGCACCCACAACCTCTGGAGGCATAACATAGAATCATAATTGGGTTTCCTGCCTGAGCAGGGGGTTGAATTAGATGACCTCCGTGGTCCCTTCCAACTTTATTACTATAACTAAGGTTGGTTGGTTGGTTGGTTGGTTAGTTGGTTAGTTGATCGATTGGTTGGTTGGTTAGTCTGAACCAGGGGTCTTCAAACCTGGCCCTTTTATGACTTGTGGACTTCAACTCCCAGAATTCCTCAGCCAGGCAAGCTGGCTGAGGAATTCTGGGAATTGAAGTCCACAAGTCATAAAAAGGCTAAGTTTGAAGACCCCTGATCTGAACCATTAGAAGAGCTGGCGGCCAAAGTCAAGAAAGCTGAGAAGAATACCTGAGAAGAGCGCTGGAAGGAAATCTAAAGGCAATCTGTTGGTCAAAACAGACAAGAGTAACAGGCAGCATGGCTGTGACACTGTTGATGTCTGGGAATCCTGGAGTAAGTGACATGCCAACAACCAGCGGCCTTTCAAGCGTGAACTATCAAAGTGACTCCTAAGGCTCAGCTGCAGGCTATTGAAGGCCCTTGAAGAGCTCCTGAGAAAGAGGACCTATGGGGAAAGGCTAAGGCCTAAGGCCTTTATTCATCAGGAACCCCAGATTTGGTATTTAAATGGCTTGGCAGTCAGCTGAGCCTGTATCCTGTGGTGCCTATCATTCTGCTGGATTTTTTTCTACAAGGAAAAAATGGTGGTTTCCACAGCTGGGCGCAATAGGTAAATATGGAGGATTTAACCAAGCCGTAATGAATGCATTTGTATTTGTGGAATTCCACCAATAGCAGATATATACACATATATTATTTGATTCTCAACTGTATAAGAGAGAGATCAATATCTTGGGCCGGACATTAAGCAAATGACCTATCGGGACCCTTATATTAAAACAACATATTTCATGTGTGGTCAGAACTCAAAAATCACATATAACATGGCCCTTTATTTGAATAAAACAGTTGAGATCCACATAGGTGGGTCTGATTGGAGTAAATTGTAGGGGTGACACAGAGATATGATATGATATGATATGATATGATATGATATGATATGATATGATATGATATGATATGATATTCCTTATTTCATTCTTTACATGTTCCTGTATTCCATTGTTACCTATGGTTTTATTGGGTAATGTTTTAGGTTTCGTTCTGCATTTTGATATGGGCTACAAGATAATGAACAATGAAGTTTTTACAAAGAAAATGACATTTTCCACATCCGGAAAAGATAAGGCAGACAACTTGGTATATCTGTATCTAAGCCAGCGGTTCTCAACCTGTGGGTCGCGACCCCATTTGGGGTCGAACAACCATTTCACGGGGGTCGCCAAACAACGCAGTCCGCCATTTTCCCCCCTTTTCCTTAGCTGTGCTACTCCCTCTTATTCTATTGGCTTTTGAAAGCCAATAGAATAGACTCTCTTGAATAGAGTCTAATTCTATTGGCTTTCAAAAGCCAATAGGAATTGTCCAGGCTGTCTCTGCCCTGCTGAGCCCGCCAAAAGTCCCAGTCTGCAAACGGTGCTGCAAGTTGTCTGCAGTGAAGGCGAGCTGTCCGGAAGTTTCCACCCCTCCCTGCTGAGCAACTACTAAAAATGTAAGTAAAAGAGGGCCAGGGGTTGGAGGTGGGAGGCCGGCGGGCGCAGGGAGGGTTGCTGGTGCGCGTGGGGCCCGGTGGGTGCCTTACCTCCCTTGGGCTGGGCCAGCTGGTGGCCCAGCCAGTGGTCACCCTGCGCCATCGCTGCCCCTTGCCAGCTATGCCTCGGCTGGCGCAGGGGGCGGCACCACACACGTGTGGCGCTCCTGGGCAGGGAAATACAGGTAGTCCTCAACTTACGACCGGTTGGGGGTCGCTGCATTAAAAAGGTTGAGAACCACTGATCTAAGCAAAAGGCTACCACTTTGAATTAACGTTCCAACTAGAATCCTGTTCTGAACATTGCTGAGCTTCAAGTAAAAATTCCTAACTAACAAAACTTGCAAATTTCTATCATCTAGGATGTAGCCGAAACATTGCCCGTGCAGCAAGGTTTCATTCATTATATTCTGTATATTCTGTAAATTGGGTATGGCTAGCCTAGTGAAAAGAAAGACTACGGGGGGGGGTGTCACATGATGGCAGAGTTCCAATATTTGAGGGGCTGCCCCAAAGAAGAGGGAGGAGTGCCCATCCGAAGCATCAGAAGGCAGGACAAGTAGCAATGGATGGACACTAACCAAGGAGAGAAGCAACCTAAAATAAAGGAGAAGGTAGAACAAGCAATCAGTGGAATGGCTTGCCTTCAAAAATTTTGGGTGTTCCAACTCTGGAGGTGTTGAAGAAGAGACTGGACAGCCATTTGTCTGAAATGGTATAGGGTTTCCTGCTTGAGAAGGGGGTTGGACTAGATGACCTCCAAGGTTCCTCCCAACTCCTGCTATTTCATTAAATTTGTCATAGCCTCTACAAAATTCATTTCAATCCAGGAGCCAGCCATGTATTTCTATTTCACCTAGAAAAGAAATAGAATCAAGCAGTCCCCCCAAAGAGGTGGATTTGTTGATCGAAATGCACTTCTTAATTTTTACAACTCTTTTCTCAAAGAGTTGCCTTACTCATCCTTTCTCTGCAGCTGCAACTGCTCAAAAGAAAGACTCTGGCAGGGTTGAACTCCTGCCTCTGTTCACAATTCACTTTTCAAGGGCCCTAACAATTTTACGGCCCTTAATGATCACCTCCTTTTGTGTATTGGATTGCCAATCAAGGATCATTTAATGTCAAAACAGAATAATTTAACCCCTACTCAAGGGACAATGCCAGAATAGCTTGAAGTAGTGTTTTGATACCACTGACTCTCTGAAGAAAGCTCTCTAGATGGTATCATTAACAAGCAATTCTCTTTTGGCTGCCATCTACAATAGTTTGACCTTTGCACTTTGGGCTTTCTGCTTTGACCCACACACAACTGTTGGGTTACTCATTTAAAATCTGCAGGTGTGGCACTCACACAAATACTAATAAAGTGCATCCATGAATGTGTGGGCTTCAGCAAAAAAGAAGAATGCCCCAGAATTAGCCCCAGCTCTTCAAAACGCTTAATGGACCGTAATCCAGATCCAGTTGTTAGAGTAACCGCGCTGGAAAGGAGTGTTATTTTGGCTCACAAAAGAGAGGTTGAACTAAAAGACTGGCCAATGGCAGAGTCCATCAAATTTCAAAGGGAGTCATGTCTTAAAATGAATTTGTCTGGGCCTCACTGAGGATGTTGGGTTCAAGAAATATCTATCCCTAAAGTTTCCTTTACCATGAGAAAGTGGTCAAATAACACCGCCACCGTTTGGGAACTGGGAGTTTTTGAAGAGACATCTTGTTAGTTTTATTTGTTAATTTATTAGTTTGGGGTGAAAATTAATCAAGGAGAGAAGCAACCTAAAAATGTCCTCATAGTGAGAACAATCAACCAGTGGAACAGTTTGCCTTAGAAGTTGTGGGTGCTCCATCACTGGAGGTTTTTAAGAAGAGACTGGATAGCCACTTGTCTGAAGGGGTATAGGTCTCCTGCTTGCGCAGGGGGTAGACTAGAAGATGTCCAAGCTCCCTTCCCAATGTTATTCTGTTATTGTCAAATGTAATTTTAGGAGAGAGTCTCATTCATTCATTCATTCACTCACTCACTCACTCACTCACTCACTCACTCACTCACTCACTCATTCATTCATTCATTCATTCTTACTTGGATCGGGAGTCCCTCCTCACAGTCACACATGCCCTTGTCACCTCAAGGATCGACTACTGCAACGCTCTCTACATGGGGCTACCCTTGAAGAGTGTTTGGAGACTACAATTAGTGCAAAATGCAGCTTGCCGAGCAGTTGTGGGCCTTCCGCGTTGTGCCCACATTTCACCAACTCTCCGCATGCTGCATTGGTTGCCTATTGGTCTCCGAGCCCAATTCAAGGTGTTGGTCATTACCTATAAAGCCCTTCATGGCATGGGACCAGGATACTTACGGGACCGCCTTCTGCCACATACTTCTCTACTACCAGTGAGAGCGCACAGGGTTGGCCTCCTCCGGGTCCCGTCAGCGAAACAATGTCGTCTGGCGGGCCCTAGGGGGAGGGCTTTCTCTGTTGTGGCGCCCGCCCTCTGGAACCAACTGCCCCTGGAAGTCCGCGTTTCTCCGACTCTCCTGGCCTTCCGGAAAAATCTAAAAACTCATCTTTGCCAGCAGGCCTGGGGATGATTGTGGTTGATTGTTGAATTGAATGTGTGTTTTTTATTGATTTTTTAGATATCTTTGTTTGGTTTTTTTTATTGTAATTCATTGTTATATATATATGTTGTTAGCCGCTCCGAGTCCCCGGAGAGGAGCGGCATACAAACCCAAATAAAACAAATAAAACATTCATTCATTCATTCATTCATTCATTCATTCATTCATTCATTCATTCCTATACCTTCAGAATTTACAAACCCAAACTCTCTTTTTCCATACAATTGCTGCTCAGTTCTTCTGTCCTTTCCAACTTGGAATTCTTTAAAGCTTTACCTAGAAACCTTAAAGCCCACTGACATCCCGTCTCTGAGGAATGACACATCTACAGCTCTCTGCCCACCAAAAACAGATTGCAACTTTGAACTTTTTACCATAAGGTGATGCTCAGCCCGTCTGGATACCATCCTGGACTTTCTCTGCTCAGAAATGCTTGCCACCAACGCCTGCCCCTTTGACCAATTCACAGCTTCAATATTCCAGGCAAATCTTGATTCAATTGGCAGGCGGTGCTTAATTATAGAGGCTTGAAAAGGAGGAGGAAGGTGTGTTATCTCTTTGCAACAGTGCTTTGGTTGCAAACATTTGTTATCTTGGGTGTGAAACATAGACCAACAACAATTAATGTCTCCTTATCCCAGCAGCCCTACAGCTTTCTTTGGGGAGGGGGGGGGCCAGGCTGGCTGGTGGGCTGGTAGGCGAAAGCAACACAATTCCTGTTGTTGCCAAAAAGGCAAACCTAGCAGCTGACAAATTTGTGGGGGCCTCCCGAGGAACCCCCCCTCCCCTCCATGATAAAGCACCCTGCCTTGGTGGTGTAATCAGCTTGCAGTACATGTATTACTTCCTAATGAGAGCTGTGTTTAAACAAGTGTAGAGAACACATCTGTCCGAGCCCTGGGATTTGAATCCGTGTGACCAATTCAACATCTGAAAGTTAAATTAATGGTAAAGAGTTTAATTGTGAGTAAACAATGCCACATTAAGGAGCAGTAAATACAGCAGTGGGGAGCTGGGAAGATGGAGTATTTAATCACAGATGTGCCCTGCTGCTTGACTGCTTTCCCTAATGGCTTTGCCCCAGCTGTACTTTAGGCAAGCGTTATTTCACGACAATGGCCCTTTTTTCCTTTTGCTTTCCTTCTTTCCTAGAAAGCGCATCGCTCTGCACCCACAACAAAAAAAGATCCATGGCTTGGAGACCCTTGTGAACAAACGTCTTCCCTCCGAAGGAAGAAAAATACCTATGTTTGGTGTTGTTCATGCATTGAGGAGGGGGTTTGACTGTTCTTCATGTGCCATTCATGGAAACTGCTCTCAAGGCAATGGTAAAAAAAATTTGATTTTTGTAACAAAATTGTCGAAGTCTGGTATATCTTACCAGATTCAGTTGTCTTGGCCATTAACTTTCACAGCTTTAATTCTAACTTAACTCCGGTGAGCCTTACTCTATATTTAAGAGGCCTTTAAGGGGGTGTGGATAAGTGCATTGGTGTGCTTATCGCCCCCTGTCCCATTTTGATTTTCTTATTTTCTTTGTTGGAATTTGTAATTTTGGTTTGACAAATAAATAAATGAAAATAATCAAATAAAAGAATGGGGGGTGGAAATTCTTGAGGGTGGAGGATTCCTTCTAGCACAATGACAAGTCTATCTGTCTCTGCACCCCATCTCACTCCGCCCCGTATAATGGAGCCTAGCCCAATTTGCTGCGTTGTTGAAAGATGTTGGTTAGTTAAGTGCAACTGCTTTAAACTGACCGCTTGAACTGGACTCCTGACCTTTGCAGCTCAGATGCAAATCTGAGCATTCTCATGTAGCACCAGTTGATGACTCAACGGAATGGGGGTTGGTCTTGCATCAAAGCTGAGAATCCAAATATGCATGAGTCCATTTAGCTCATTTTGCACAATCTCTATTAGATCAACTGGGATTTTTTTTTCTCAACCTTGCAGAAGTGAACTCTGAGCCTTCTTTACATTGTTGGCATGTTAAGAGAGCAATGGCCACGAAAATTAACATTGTTCTAACATTACAACGTCAGCAGAGAACTGTGCAATTTTTTATTTCTTTTTTTAACTTTACCATGGCAAGTCTCCCAGATCCATAACTCAAACCAAACTTAAACATTGACTGTAATGAATAAAGTTCACCCAACTTCTTAAGTGCCCATCTGTTGTAATCTCTTCCCACCAACCTGAAATTCACCCCTTGTTTCCTTTGGGGATTAGAAAAATTTCCCCTTGATCAACACAACTACTGCGGCATACTTTATACTTGTATTCATTGTTAACTGACACAAATTGCCAAAAAAACCAAAACCCTTTATGGTGCATGTATTTTTTCTTTATGCTGCGAGACCAAACTCTGAAAGCAAAGCTTGGAGCAGAACACCGCAGGCAGAAAAAGAAAACAACAAAAATAATAATGATACACTAAACTCTCCACGATCTTTAAGCTCTTCACTAGATCTCAAATGACTGGGAAAGACCCAGTCTACAGGATGTAACATTTGTTGGATGAACAGACAATGAAATAACAGCAACAACTTAAATTGGCTCATACAATGCTATTGTTATCTCTGTTGCTTACACTCTTCCATTATGCTCCTGCAATTCTCTAGGAGGTCAAAACATAGACAATTGAGAACCACCTCAGTATCAGACACAACCTTTTGATGCAACAAACTGCTTTGACTTAAGCAAGATGTGTCATGATCATTGAGGCTAAGTCTTTCAAATGTCTTCTGGAAAACATCAGATATGGCCATCTGAAAGAGCACGAAGGTCACCTTGCTCAGTAAGGCAGGCCATTCTTATGAAATTTGTATTATGTACTACTAAAAGAGGAATCCCTTCTGGTGAATGTAATAAACTCTATAGTATTCATCCATGTGAAAGGCGTCCTGTGGAATCAATGCATTGATGGTTTTTGAAAATTCGGAGCTTGCAAGAAATGACTCAGAAACAGGAATAGGTTTCTGATTTAAATTAGTTGTTCCCTCCATTGTGGAATGTGCAATCAAGTGCTCTTGAGATCCAGGTATATCTGCTGTTACTTAGCCAAAGGTTCAGATCAAGGGACTTAAATCTCTGGGATAATTCATGTTTGGGAAGGTCACCTCAAGCCTTCTGCTGCTGAGTCACCGAACATCCTTTCTTCACTTCTTCCACTGAAACTTAGGACAGAAGATGTGTTTAGAAGGAGTGTGGTAATAAGCACTGTCTGATTCTTACTCTTAAGATCCACCATCCAATAAGATCACATCCACAGACCCAGTAATAGAGCCGGGTCTGGATTCAAACAGGCCTATGACAGGCTTCTTGATGTTGACCAAAACATCTGGAACCACAACTGACCTGAAGCCATTATGCTGGCTTCAGTGCAACCTACAGCTCCTATCCAGATACACAACCACACTTGTATCAACCATGAGCTGTGGTGGTGCAGCAGTTAGAATGCAGTATTGCAGGCTAACTCACTGCTCACTGCCAGCAGCTCAATCCTGACCAGCTTGAGGTTGACTCAGCCTTCCATCCTTCCGAGGTCAGTAAAATGAGAACCCAGATTATTGGGAGTGGGAAAGATGCTGACTCTGTAAACTGCTTAGAGAGTATGGAAAGCATTAGGAAGCAGTATATAATTCTAAGTGCTATTGTCTTTCCTTCCTTCCTTCCTTCCTTCCTTCCTTCCTTCCTTCCTTCCTTCCTTCCTTCCTTCCTTCCTTCCTTCCCAGTGCTTAGAATGCAGTATTGCAGGCTAACTCACTGCTCACTGCCAGCAGTTTGATCCTGACCAGCTCAAGGTTGACTCAGCCTTTCATCCTTCCGAGGTCGAGGTCGGTAAAATGAGGATCCAGATAGTTGAGAAGGGGCAATAGACTGACTCTGTAAATCTCTTAGAGAGAGCTGTAAAAGCATTATGAAGCGTATATAGGTCTAAGTGCTATTGCTAACCAATTAAACATCAGCTCAGTCTTTCTTTGTAGTACAAACAAACAAACAAAAAGCAATTGCACCTTTTTTCTAGAACATTTAGCAATAATTAAGAGGTGTCTGTCTGTGCATGCGCGAACGAAGCAGCAAATCCCTACGTGGGGGGGGGAGGGAAAGGCGAAAGGAAAACAAAATCCTCCTTTTAGCCATCTCCACCTTTACTTCCTATATTATTCCCCCTCTTCTACCAGCTGTGGAAGTCCATTCTCACTCTTTATTGATTTTGGTCTCCAGGTGTCCTATGAGTGACAGACTGTATTAAGATGACGATTGTTGAAGTGTCACCTCCATCGATATAGTAAAGCAGTGCTAAGTGAGACACCTTTCTGCTGTTTAGGGATGTATGTATACCCCTCCCTTAAATGCCTTAAGAAAAAGAAATTAACCTCTGCCGAGGAAGATGTCTTTGGTGGTTGGTGGGCTTCTAAAGCGTTTCCCTGCAGGGGCTCCAAGTGGGAAGGTCTTCATTTTAGAAAATAAGATGGATGAACTGACTCCAGCCCCTTCTGTGGTTGCCCCTCATGCGTGTTAAGCTAAAAGAGACATTTCTCGCTTTTTTTAAAAAAGCAGAGCCCCCGATTATCTCTGCTAGAGATAATGCAGAACCACTCTGAGGAAAACAAAACAAATCACGGTTCCATCAACTGGCTGGCTGCAAATGTTTCCCCAAGGAACCAAGTTCAGCATTCTTTCTTATTTTATTTATTAGAAGCAAAAGGAAGGGATTCTTTGAATCCAGCTCAGTGCCTGGTAATGTCCTGAGTGCTCCTTTATACCTTTTTTCTTGGCATCCACGAAGATACATTATTTTTCTGAATTTTTAGGTCTTCTTTCATCTTTCTGGTCTGCACCTCTTGTGGATTTCCTTGGGGTCTCCATCCAGAGTTAACCAGAGTGGACCTGCTTAGCTTCTTGAGATCAGTCAAGTGTTGCCACCTAACTGAGTTTAAGCAACTGTATAAAAGTTCTAACTGGCATGGGAGATGTCCATTCTGCAGATCTTCCCTGTGCAGCATTTTCCCCAAGAAATATCCCCCAAGAAAAATGGTGAGAGAAACTATAGGGTGAATGTCATTTCAACCTTATAAGATCTCAGGAATAAGAATAGAATAGAATAGAATAGAATAGAATAGAATAGAATAGAATAGAATAGAATAGAATAGAATAGAATAGAATAGAATAGAATAGAATAGAATAGAATAGAATTAGAAAACAGAACAGAACAGAACAGAACAGAACAGAACAGAACAGAACAGAACAGAACAGAACAGAACAGAACAGAACAGAACAGAACAGAACAGAACAGAATAGAATAGAATAGAATAGAATAGAATAGAATAGAATAGAATAGAATAGAATAGAATAGAATAGAATAGAATAGAATAGTTGGAAGGGACCTTGGAGGTCTTCTAGTCCAACTCCCTGCTCAGGCAGGAAACCCTGCACCATTTCAGACAAATGGTTGTCCAATCTCTTCTTAAAAACCTCCAGTGTCGCAGCACTCACAACTTCTGAAGATAAGCTGTTCCACTGATCAATTGTTCTAACTGTCAGGAAAATCCTATTTAGTTCTAGGTTGCTTCTCTCCTTGATTAGTTTCTATCCATTGCTTCTTGTCCTGCCTTCAGGTACGTTAGAGAGTAGCTTAATTTAAAAGATATCACAATATTTCCCAAATTGCATGAATGCTATAGATAGTCACTGTAATGTATTGATTAAAATAGTGGATTTGACCCAAAGACATTCAGGCTCCTCACACAATTTCAGAATATATTAGATGACTTGGGCCAACTAATTTCTCTTTGGCTATTGTTAATTTATTATATAAAATTAGCAGTCCAAAACTAAATCTTTTTCTGTTGACATTTGAGCTTTTTATGTATACACTAATCCTTGCTTACCTCCTTTTCATCTTCTTCCTATTATTAGCTTTTTCATTGTAATGAATAAAGTTCACCCAACTTCTTAAGTGCCCATCTGGTGTAATCTCTTCCCACCAACCTAAAATTCACCCCTTGTTTCCTTTGGGGATTAGAAAAATTTCCCCTTGATCAGCACAACAACTATGGCATACTTTATACTTGTATTCTCTGTTAACTGACACAAATTGCCAAAAAACCAAAACCCTTTATGGTGCATGCATTTTTTTTCTTTATGCTGCTTAACCAACCTCTGAAAGCAAAGTTTGGAACAGCATACCTCAGGCAGAAAACAACAACAACAACAATAATTATGATGCACTAAATTCTCCATGATCTTTAAGCTCTTGACTAGATCTCAAATGACTGGGAAAGGCCCAGTCTAAAGAATGTAACATTTGTTGGATGAACAGACAATAAAAATAATAGCAACAACTTGCTGCAGTTCAAAAATCCACCTTGTGATGGAAAAACCATAGAGCTACTTTGCTCCAAATCAGCTTTAATTGAGCTAGCAGTAAATAAAAGACTTATTTAAGTGTCAACAATCTGACTGGTTCCTAGCAGAGCAGATTCAGTGTGAGTAATTAAAAGGGAAGCCAAGAAATCACAGCTTTTCCCAATCCCTAACGGGTTGGGAAATCTCAAGTTATCCAATCTTCCCAGGTGGGTTTAAAGAAAACAGGACCCTGAAAACAAAAGGTGTTAATAGCTTTGACGAGGGAGCTCCCCTGCTGAGAGGTGACCCATTAGAGTTATCCAATCACTGGGAAAATGGGAAATAGGTTTGATCAATGTGATTTTAATGGAAAGCCAAGCATCCAAGGAATTGCGGCCAGCAAAATGCCTGCCTTTAGTTGCTAATGGGTCTGCAGGGGTGTGGACAGGAGAAGGAAAAAGCATTTAATTGAGGTCATAATAATATTAGGGATAAGATTGCACTAGTAAGGGGATGAAGTCAATTCAGAAGCGCAAAGGAACAATATGCAACAGACTAGATACAGCAGACAGACCATATATAAGAGAAACACCAACCAAACAAAAGGTACTCAGAGTATACTTGAAGAGGGAAGGGAGGAGGGAAGAATGTTTACTAAAACAGATGTTTACAAAGATTAATACCTAATGTTGTATGCTAAGTTCTAGGATGATTGTTTAGCAATAGGATCCTTGGTTTAATGTTGATCACATTAATATGGAACCAGATAAGAGAAACACCAATCAAACAAAGTGTAACAGGAGTATAGTTGAGGCTAGACGCCAGGGGTGGGAAAAAGGCTTACTAATTCAGACGTTTTCAATGACTAATACTTAGTATTGTATATCAGGTGCCATGATGATTGCTGCACAATATGTTTTTATGTTCAATGTTGATTGTTTTAATAAAAGAATTTTATATTTTAAAAAAAATAATATTAGGGATGAACACCATCAATAATGCAGACATATTTATTATATTTATTACTAGGTGGGCAAAGAGCTGTCAGCGGCAAAGAATTAGAACTTTTTTTACATTCTAAGACAAAGCCCTGAGCATTGCATTTTCTTCTTTTTTTTAACCAACATTTTAATGATATCCTTTCTCGGACCTTTGACTTATGCAACAGGGGTTGCTTCCATTTGCACAAATATTGAGCAACCGCACACTCCCACCTAAACATAATTACGTGGATAGTAAAACATCTTATCCCCGGGGAAAGCTGACTGACCAGCTGCTGTCATAGAGAAATGCAGTTTTTAACCCACTTGGATGATTCAACATCTCTCCAGTGGAAAAATCACACATCTGTGTGATTGTGATTGGGTATGATTAGTTATTGCGTCTAAAAGAAAGAAAGAAAGAAAGAAAGAAAGAAAGAAAGAAAGAAAGAAAGAAAGAAAGAAAGAAAGAAAGAAAGAAAGAAAGAAAGAAAGAAAGAAAGGAAAACAGGTAATTGTACAGTTACGGAATCTCACTCGAGGAGTTGAAAATTTTAAATGTATTAGCCTCATAAAACGCCTCATTAATCAGGGTGTCTTAAAATGACATACTTGTCCCTTAATGAGGCATTTGGTGTAGAGAATGTAGGAGCAAAAAAAAAAACCTTGGAAACTTTAAGAGGGAGATGTTTGGAGATGATAGATAGATAGATAGATAGATAGATAGAGAGAGAGAGAGAGAGAGAGAGAGAGAGAGAGAGAGAGAGAGAGAGAGAGAGAGAGAGAGAGAGAGATGAGAGATGAGAGATGATAGATTAGATAGATATTTAGAGAGATTAGATAGGATAGATAGATAGATAGATAGATAGATAGATAGATAGATAGATAGATAGATAGATAGATAGATAGATAGATAGATAGATAGATAGATAGGGATTAGATAGAGATATAAAGAGAGTATATGTGTGTGTGTGTATAGAGAGAGAGAGAAAGAAAGAGAGAGATGATAGATAGATAGATAGATAGATAGATAGATAGATAGATAGATAGATAGATAGATAGATAGATAGATAGATAGATAGACAGACAGATAGACAGATAGATAGTGGATTCAATTTTGATAGACAGATAGACAGATAGGCAGATAGATAGTAGATTCAATTTTGTTTCCAAGTGTAAAGGCTGCAGAGAAATTCCTATTATCTGTAAAAAGAGACCCAGTTTGGTATGTTGTAGTAATTAAAGACCAGTGCCATTGTAACTGTGAACGGTCACTAAACAAATGGTTGTTAAGCCATACTGTGGGCTTCTTTCGGAAAGAAGAATATTAACAGGGCTCTATTCTCCATTTTGGGTTGTGTCTCCACTTATGCAGGCAACCTCTTTCTTTCTGCAGGACCTCCATGAAATGGTCTCCATGTCATCTCCATATCATCTCCATCTTCTGGCCAAGATGGACTGAAGTGGTCCTTTAATTTAAAAAAAAACTTTAACTTTAAAGTAGTGCTTTCCTTCTTATCCCAACACCATCAAGCACAATGTCAAGGTGTGAAAATTTGGCTAGCCTTAGCTTCTCTTGATCTTGCTAATCAAGAATGTCTAGAAATCAAGAATGACAGGGGGAATCGAGACAATAGAAACAGCAGAAGAGTTGGCAATAAGGATTATTGTGAGAGATCTGCTCCTTTAGATATACTGTCTATACAACAAGTTGTTCTTCTTAATATAAAAAGAAATAATTTACCTTTACTTTTCCTTCTCTCTTTCTCTCTCTTTTTGACCACCCTTGCCCATTTCCCACAGGACTCTCACCCTAGAGAGCTTGGTGGAATTCCAGTTAACAACTGAATTCTCCTCCTGATAAAAGGAACAAAAAGTTGCTTTCAGTAAAAATAAAATTAACACAGTCAGCAAAATTGATGTACCATGACCCCTGACCTTAGTTTAATTGTTCAAAGGGCTAACCATTGACCAGCCAATGGTTTACAAAGGGTCCTGAGACTTCTTACTGGTAGCTTGGGAGAAAGGAACAGACTGTCAAAAATGTTTTATATGAACTTTAAGCATGGACAATTTTTCAGTAGAACGCACCCACACCGAAAGAATAATTTTATATAAAGTTCTGGACCTGTTATGCAGAAAGGAATAGGAGTTTGCCTTGTTACAGTGAGATGTCCCAGGAATTCTAATCTACATTTTATTAGTCTTTATTTATCTACACTTTTACATTTTTTAACATAATAACAGAATTGGAAGGGATCTTGGAAGTCTTCTAAGTCCAACTCCTTGCTCAAGCAGGAGATCCTATGTCGTTTGGGACAAATAGTTGCCCAATCTCTTCTTGAAAACCTTGAACATTGGAGCACTCACAATTTCTGGAAGCAAGCTTTTCCACTGATTAATTGTTCTAATTGTTAGGGAAATTCTCCTTAGTTCCAGGTTGCTTCTCTCCTTGATTAGCTTCCATCCATTGCTTCTTATCCTGCCTTCAGGTGATTTGGAGAATAGGTTGACCCCCTCTTCTGATATTAAGTCAGAGGATCAAGACCCACTGCAGAACTTCAAATAATTTCCAGACATGAAGATGTACAATTGAGGAATGTGCAAAGCATCCTCAAGATTATTCTGTTCTGATACTTGATTCAATTCAATTCAAAATATTAATTCAGAAGAAGTAAGTAGATGTCCATGCGTGCAAATATACCTCCAGATCAATTCAAAGACACTCAATTTGAGTTGACACATTTAATCCTTTCCACAGTTCCATTTAAAGCTTCACTCTGAAGGGGTAATTCAGGGACACTGAAAAAACCTGAGTTTTGTGTTCCAGACAAAAATGAGTTGAGGAAAAACTAGCAAACCCTCCTCACATAAAAAAATTATAATATTTGGATGGGAGACCACCGATGCTCTAGCCTAGAGAGAGAAGTTGAAAAAAAATATTGTAACAAGGCAAAAACAAACCACTTCCTTACTGTTGTCACAAAAACTACCCAGATGTGTCCGTGAGTTCATCTTGAAGACGTTCCCTGTTTCAGTACCAATTGACACTCTCCTTTTTATTTGCACTCTTAAGTCTAATAAAACTTCTTGAAAGGGAAGTTAAGCATCCATATATTCAATAAATACATCTCATCATATATTTGCTGGGTGAAGCTAAATATTAATTGTCTGTTGGAGTAAAACAAAGGCTGTCACTCAATTTTGCCTGACCAGAAATCTGAGGTGAATTTTGCAGGTTTCGGTCTTGTTTAAAGGGCATCTTTCCAGTAAATTGTAAGAATTATCAGTCGTTGCTCTGTTCTGACAAAACATTGCCTAGAAGTGACACATTACATCGTTGGACATTTTTGATGTTAAGAAAGATAGCATCAAACTGCGTGAGGCGGAATTGTTTCTAACACTGGATTAAACTGTGTGAGGCAGAGTTAGCTCCCACTCCCTCCTCCTCTCCTGGGTGTCTTTTTGTGATCTAACAGTCAAGTATATGATTGGATTTCAGCTCCACAAACCTTAAAATTACACACCTATTGTGCCTAAATTAAGCCGGGTTTCATACCAATGAAAGGAAAGCAGCTCCTGTAGTTTTCTTGGCAAGTTCCTGCTATCATTTGCAAGTTGATGAATGAATAATAGGATTACAAAGCTTCAGTCTCTGAAAAGCTGTAATTGTCACATTGGGCCAATGGACAAAAGAACCCAGATAACAGAGTTAAAAACAAAGACATGACAACTTACATTTTTACAGGTGAGAACACTGAATGAAACCAGGAAGGGGTGACTTGTTTAATCAAATGCTTAATGAAAACCCAAAAAAGCAATGGTATTGCTTAGGATAATTCACACCTGCGTACCTTGATTTCTGCAGAGGAGGTGCCCAGATATGCAATCAAAGAGTTTCTGTTGCTTCAGAAGATACTGGAATTGAGAAGCAAAATAAAAGTTCTCTCTAGGTTCTTTCCTCCATAATGACTCATTTGAATCTTCAAAGCCATTAAATAATAACTCTGTATATTGGGAACCAGGTTTAGAACTTAATAAGAATTTAACCAGGTTGTTCTCTAGAGAGAACTGCATTTGCTAAAGCCAAGTTATGATTCCATAACCATCAGTAATCTTCACCACTGTTTCCCACTCCCCCTGGAGAACTACAATTTCTATGACACAATCAAGGGAAAAAACGCTGCTTGTCCAGCAGACAACTTTACAACTGACTGGACATTTTCAGACAAGACAAAGAATAAAAAGTTGAGGAAGGCAGGATGTTGGTTGTCTCTTTCTTTGAAGGAGGAACTACTGGTGGTATCAGTGGAGACCATCTTTCATCCTAAGGAAAGTTATTGCCTTGGGACAAATGAAAAATGGGAAGAGAGAAGTGGTTCCTGTGGGGCTTCTCTTCCCCAGAAATGTTGGTGTTCTTCAGATGTACCAATGTAGTTGTAGCTAAGGAAACATCTGTTCATCTTACCCTATGAAATAAGGATAAAATGTAAAGCTCTCCAACTTTTGAGATAAATGGGCACATTTAACAATTTATGGATGGAAACAATTTTAAAGTGAGAGACAACATCATCCTTTCAAATAAATATGGAATCAAGCTCTTTTTTAATCCCCATATTCTCAGCCACTAAATCTGTTTTAAGCTTCTAGAGAACACTGGTTTTGTGGAAATAGCTCTAACTGATGCGTGAATATATGTACATTCCAAAGACTGGCACTTTATTTCAGAAACAGAAGTTCCCTTAATATGAAATCTCTTCTTGTAAAAAAAGAAAGAAAGAAAGAACTGAACTAGCCCAGGCCTCATTTACCTCTGATCATTTTTGCTCCATCTTCGGCTCTGCTAATAGGTTTCAATGGAAAAGGCCAAAAGCTGAAATTTATTTTTAATTTACACTTTCCATTATCCTGCTCCTTTGGCTCAGAACAGCAATCCCAGAAGGCAGGCTATTAAGTCTATAAGAGAGTTTAATAAAGTCAGATAATTCCAAGGGGGAAAGAAAGAAAGAAAGAAAGAAAGAAAGAAAGAAAGAAAGAAAGAAAGAAAGAAAGAAAGAAAGAAAGAAAGAAAGAAAGAAAGAAAGAAAAGAGGAAGGAAGGAAGGGAAAGAGAAAGAAAGGAAGGAAGGAAGGAAGGAAGGGAAAGAGAAAGAAAGAAAGAAAGAAAGAAAGAAAGAAAGAAAGAAAGAAAGAAAGAAAGAAAGAAAGAAAGAAAGAAAGAAAGGGAGAGAGAGGAAGGAAGGAAGGAAGGAAGGAAGGAAGGAAGGAAGGAAGGAAGGAAGGAAGGAAGGAAGGAAGGAAGAAAACTCTAAATACTTCTATTGGAAATAATGAATAACTATAGAGTTTTCCTGTCAGTACAATTTCACTTTCTTTGGGGATTGTTCTTTGTCAGAGTAATGTTGTCTTTTGGAACAGTCCATTCCTAACAGAAAGAGATACTGGAATAGATCAAGAAACATCTTGTGAAGTCTTCTCCAAACTGGTATTCTCCAGACGTAGGGTGATGGGATATCTAGTCTACCTTCTTTAGAAAATACAACGAAAAGTTTAGAACTTGAAGAAAAAGAGAACTAATATGTTGACAATTACATCCTACTTATGTGTGAACATAAATGGACATGCAACTGCACTGGACATCTGTTGGTGTATCTACTCTACCTTCTTGAACCTTCAGTTCTTCTTAGCTTCCAGAATTCCTAACCAGAACAAAAGTATAGATTTTCTTATTTTTCTTTTCTTCCTTCCCATATGTTTCCATCTACTTGGTTTTTTTTAATGATGGACTGTCAAAGTAGTCATAAACCTTCTTTTCTTATGCTGTTCAGCAGAAATAAAAAATCAAGGATTCTATACTGAAAGTTCACACCAGTTAGATATCCCTATTTATACCTAAACCTGATCTCTTCCCCTGAGGAATGCTTTGGCTTCCATGTTTGATAAACTTCTCAACTTCTCCTACCAAAAGCTTCATGGTTGATAGCAAAGTCATGTGTCAAAGCTGTCTGTGAAGGCCCAAGATAAGAGATAGCAAAGTTGCGGTCGAGGAACCACAGATAGACCTTGCCCTACTTTGGGGGGAATCAAAATTTGCTTTAGGTGTAACCTTATCAATCTTTGGCTCTTATCAATCTATTATCATTATAATATTTGATCAAAAGCTATATGAAGCTCTGGAGTAGAGGCAGAAGACAATAAAATCCAGAGCTTTTCTCCCCCATCTTAGAATAGAATATCTTTATTGCAATTGTGTATCTCACAATGAAATTAAGTGCTGTCCACAGTGCACACTACACACAAGTAATCTTACTCTTAGTCTTATTTGTTGGGCATATGTCTATCCATTCTTCTAACTTCACGACTTTTCCATGTGTAACATTGCCAGAAATTTTACAGAATACTGTACTTTTTTCTTAAAAAAATAAATAAATAAAGGACTCAAAATAAGGGAAGAATTATTTTCTTTTTCTTTCTTTTTTTGGATGTTTGCATCTCTCCTCAACAGTTCTATACCTCTTTGAAAGTACTGCGATGGTAAAGAGCCACAACTATTATTAATCTCTTTTTTATTGGATAACACCCCCATCTGTCTTTCTTTTTAGACAGTTAGGTATAAACTTTAACCAATGCAACAGCTACCTCTGTTTCAGAATTAAAATCCAATTCAAAGGCGTTTGATAAAGGACTCATTTTACACGGATCGTTGTTTCAACAGGCTGCTAACTTCCAATAGTGTCAGCATTTCCTGACTTGAGTTCTTAATGTCAATTAACACCTTCCTGCAGGACCTTGAAAAATTCACCCCTGATTAACAACTGGATGCGGATCCTTCCCTGGAACACCAAAAGTTCCAATGTGGAAAAAAAAAATAGCCTCTGTAAAATTCTGGACTTGTTCATCGGAAACCATGTTTCTTCTTTCTTCTCCCTTCACCCATATTCCTATAATTTCTCAATGTATGGTAGTAGGCTAGACGGAAATAACACAGAGCCTTGCAAAGAAGCCAAGGTGAATTACTTCAATATTATTGATAAGGAAATTGACACAGTTTGTTCACCAAGAGCTGAGCTCAATAAACTTTTAAACCTTAATCAAATTTAATTTAAATCAGGAGTGTCCAACTTGTCACCCACAGGCCAGATGTGGCCCTGGACAGCTAGTAATATGGTCCCAAAAGACCATAAACTTTTAATATGATGTAACATGATTTATATACAGTATATTAATTATATACTTTAAATGCAGCCCAAGACAATTCCTCTTTACTCAATGCACCCCAGACAAGCCAAAAGTTTGGATAGCCATGATTTAAATGAAACCCTCTGTAGATCTCATTCAAAGGCATCTGTTGCAAATTACAGGGACACAGATATGGCAAAAAGTGGGTTGCGATGTCATGAGGCAAGTTCCATCCATCTCAGAATTGGTTTGAAGTCATGATTCAAGTCTAAGAGATGTGGACTTTGCATTGCAATGTCATATTGGATCTTTCATCAGTTGTCCACCCGCCAGGCACTGAAGATCTTACCCTGGTGCCATCTACTTCTTCATCTTCCCTCACCAACGATTAAGTTCCTCACTTGAAATAAATTCCACATCTGAATTTGGAATCCCTTGTTTCATACAAACCCTGAAAATTCTTAGAAAGCCACTTTAATTCAAACCATGAAACCTCCTAGAAAGCTGATTTCATGACCCCATTGTTGACGTCAAACCCCCCAAAGCCATAGTAGAGGCGTGCCCTAGAAATGAGGTAGAAACAATTAAATGTAGCACAAAACCAGTACTATAGTTTAACCGTAGATGAAACTATCTGATCACTAACCAAGAAGAAAGCAGTGGAAAATCCATCCAAACAACAAGTCAGATAACATCGCACAATTGTTGGTAAAGGTCGGACATGTTCCAACAGCTTTCAATTAAAAATACAAATTTGCTGCTTGGCTCCTGTCCTTATTTTTTTTTCCAGCCTGTATACTCTCAGGTGTGGCCAGGTGTAACACTGCAAATATTTATCGCTTTGCAGATCCTATGTTGGAATTATATTTCAGCATTCGGATTAGTTATCCCTTGGCATCTTCAACAAATTGACTAAGCAAATATAGACAACATCTGGGCTCGCCACACCTTGGACACCTTTTCTTTAAAAACCAAGATGCTGTCAAGGTGTGCTTCACAGTTTTCATTTTCCAATGTATTTTCCACCAGATATGAAAATCTCCATGAGATTTGGTGTGAAGTCTTAGTGGTGGGAATTTTTCTTCCTTTTTCTTTCTCTCTCTTTCTCTTGATCTGAAGCGGTGGCATGTTGCTTTCATTTAATTGATAAATTCTTAGAATGAGTAATTTGTATGAGCAAATGCTTCTTTGTGGTTTCACAATACCGCAACTCTTGTTTCTTGGCATGAAAGGCATGCAAAAAGAAAAAAAAAGAAAAGAGAGTACAAAAGCCAACAACATCCAACTATGTTGAAATAGAGCATGAAATGCCTTTCTTAGGTTTTTGACATGGGAAAAGGAGTCAGGTGGAGAAATGTTGAAATCCGATAGTTTGGAAAGGGAGTGGATTTTATCAGACTCAGCCCAGCTTTTCCTTTCCAAAAAGTACAACAGAAATGCTCGCATGGAATCTGTGCACTCCCTAATCATTGGGCATTTGGTTTTACTGCTAGGAAATGTTTTCCTTCCTTCCTTCCTTCCTTCCTCCCTCCCTCCCTCCCTCCCTCCCTCCTTTCTTTTCTTTTATCTCCCTCCTTCCTTTCTTTCCTTCCTCTCATCTCCTTTCCTCTCCTTTCCTTCCTTCCTCCGATTTCACCTTCCTCCCTCCCTCCCTCCCTCCCTCCCTTCCTTCCTCTTCTCATTGCTTTACAAATTCTTCCAAAGAAGAAGACAAGGCTGAAGAAACTCTTACATGTGTATTTACATTTCATAGCGATGGAGTGCGTGAAAGTCCTACCACCTTTCATTGTGTTATAATTTCACCAGCACTTCTAAGACCCTGCGCTCCCTGTTTGTGACTGAATCCCGTGAGCAGCGTAGAAGAATCGCCAATTTATCCACCTATAAATTTCAAGCAGATTTTCAAAAGGCTCCTTGGGTCCAGACCACAAATTGGAAGAGAAAGAAAGCAACTTATTTTGAAAAGAAAGTAAAGGCAAATAGCCAGATGAACATTCCACTGGCAACATATCCCTTTGTGGCCAATCATGTTATTGGACAGGATAAAAGTGCTACCCAAACTGAGAGCAGTGAAGACTGGTAGACATCAGTCCTGGAGAACAAGCAATCCAAGATTTCACCTGGACATTTTTCCTACTGTCCCAATACTTCAATAGTAAAGGTAAATGTTTCCTTATTTGTTGTGTCCAACATTAGAGCATGGGTGTTCATCTCTGTTTCTTGGCTGAGAGAGCCAGCATTGTCTGAAATCCCTCTTATGATCATGTGGCCAGCTTGGCTATACACCAAAGGTGCATGGATCACTGTTATCTATCAAAGTGGTGCCTATTTATCTACTTGTGGTTGCATGCTTTCGAACTGCTAGGTGCACAGGAGCTGAGGCAAGGACGGGAGCTCAGCCCATCGCATGAAGCTCAGGTCTCAAACCGAGGCTGCCAGCTCTCCAACTGACAAGCTCAGCATCTTTAATGGCTAAGAGCCATCGTGCTCCCCCCCCATACTTCAATACTCCTCTTTAAATTCCTGCAGAAATCCAGAAAATGATTAATGTGCCCTTCATGGGTCAGACAGAAAGTACATGCAGGTAGCAATATTTCAGTGTAGTATCGTCCATATTTCTCCTTCCATTTCTTGTTCTTCACCTAATCCAGCACATTGTTGCTTTAGCAGGTCAATCAGGAATGCCAAGTCTCTTTCCCATCCACAAATCAACCACAGAAATTTCCTCCAATGCATTTCACCTTTATCACCGCAGGCATCTAGAGTCTTCATAAAGGTTCTTATTGGGACTCCACCCTAAAGCCAGTTTGTATACCAGCTAAATAATGCTTAATAAATTACACTCCACCCTCTTAAAACTAGTGAGGTTAATATACGGCAGCTAAAGAATTGTATATAATTAAAGGTAGCCCTGTTACAGCTTGAATGTTCTAACACAGAACATTAATAAAGGCAATAAAATCCTTCCACTTAACAGATTGACACATCTGATTATTATTGACATCATACTTACATTTAAATTTCTCCTACTGGGACAGCAAATAAGGGCAGGGTTGGGTCTTTGGCTGAACACATTCAAATGATTGGTTGATTAGTTGGTTGATTAGTTAGTTAGTTAGTTGGTTAATTTGGAAGTATAATTAACTCCCTGAGGGAAACATAGGATTTGGAAGATACTGGGAAAACAATGTCAGGCTAAAATATTATCCACTATCATCATCCAATACCTACTAAATAATTGCAACTACCGGTATGGTCGAAAGGAAATGTACAGTGTATTTCTATTTATTTTATTTTACATGTTATCTGTATCCCACCTTTATTATTTTTACAAACAACTTAAGGTGGTGAACATATCTAACATACCTTCTTGATCCTATTTTCTTCACCACAACAACGTTGTAAGGTGAGTTGGGCTGAGAAAGTGTGGACTGGCCCAAGGTCACCTAGCCTTCTTTCATGGCTAAAGGCAGGATTTGAACTTATGGTCTCCTGTTTTCTATACTAGTGTCTTAACCACTAGACCAGGGGTCGGCAACCTTGGCTCTTTTATGACTCGTGGACTTCAACTCCCAGAATTCCTGAGCCAGCAAATGGCTCAGCTTGGAAACCTCTCCTTTTCCCCTCAGCATAGCTGGCTCAGGAATTCTGGGAGTTGAAGTCCACGAGTCATAAAAGAGCCAAGGTTGCCTACTCCTGCACTAGACCAAACAGGCTCTCCATATTATTATTATTATTATTATTATTATTATTATTATTATTATTATTATTATTATTATTATTTACAATTTTTATACCGCCCCCCTCCCGAAGGACTCGGGGCGGTGTACAGCCCAATTAAAACAACAACACACAAAAATTAAAATTATTAAAAATAAATTAAACAATTTGGCCTAATATTTTAAAACCCAACTAAAAACACAATCCCCTAAAAACAGTTATGGCCATTGTTGGAGCTGGAGCTATCATCCCAGGCCGGCTTGTCGGAATAAGTATGTTTTTAATTCTCGACGGAAGGAACGCAATTCCGTCATCGTACGGAGTTCGGGGGGCAGCTCGTTCCAAAGCGTTGGAGCTCCCACAGAGAAGGCCCTCCCCCTGGGGGTCGCCAGCCGACATTGTTTGGCCGACGGCACCCCGAGGAGACCCTCTCTGTGGGAGCGTACCGGACGGCGGGAGGTATTTGCTGGCAGAAGGCGGTCCTGTAGATATCCGGGTCCGATGCCATGGAGTGTTTTAAAAATGGTCACTAACACCTTGAAACGCACCCGAAAGGCCACCGGCAACCAGTGCAGCTCACGCAGGAGCGATGTTACATGGGAGCGCCATGGCGCCCCGGTCACTACCCGTGCGGCTGCATTCTGGGCCAGCTGAAGCCTCCGGGTGCACCTCAAGGGGAGCCCCATGTAGAGAGCATTACAGTAGTCCAGCCTGGAAGTGAGGAAGGCATGAGTAACTGTGCATAGCGAGTCCCGGTCTAGGAAGGGACGCAACTGGCGTACCGGGCGAACCTGATAGAACATCCTCCCAGCCACGGCCCTCAAATGGTCCTCTAAAGACAGCCGTGAATCCAGGAGGACTCCCAAATTGCGAACCCTTTCCACGGGGGCCACTGTTTCGCCCCCAATGGACAACAAAGGAGTCAATTGACTAAACCGGGACGACGGTAGCCACAGCCACTCGGTCTTGGAAGGGTTGAGCTTGAGTCCGTTCTTCCCCATCCAAACCCGGACGGCCTCCAGGCACCGGGTCAGCATGGCAAGAGCATCGTTGGGGTGGTTCGGTGTGGAAATGTACAGCTGAGTATCATCAGCGTACAGATGGTACTCCACACCAAAACCACGGATGATCTCACCCAGTGGTTTTACATAAATGTTGAACAGTAGGGGCGAGAGGACCGACCCCTGAGGTACCCCACATATGAGGGGTCTCGGGGTCGACCTCTGGCCCCCTGTCAACACAGACTGCATCCGGCCGGAGAGGAAGGAGGAGAACCACCGCAAAACAGTGCCCCCCATACCTAACCCCTCCAACCGTTGCAGCATGATACCATGATCGATGGTATCAAAAGCCGCCGAGAGGTCCAATAGCACCAGAGCAGAGGAACAACCTCTGTCCTGGGCCCGCCAGAGATCATCCACCAACGCGACCAATGCTGTTTCCGTGCTGTAACCAGGCCTGAAGCCCGACTGGTATGGATCTAAGTATAGCGATTCCTCCAGGTGTCGTGGGAACTGTCGGGCAACCACACTCTCAACAACCTTTGCAAGAAAGCAAAGGTTGGAGACAGGACGATAATTTCATAAAACGGCTGGATCCAGGGTAGGCTTCTTGAGGAGGGGCCTCACTACCGCCTCTTTCAAGGCGGCAGGGAAGACACCCTCACTCAACGAAGCATTAATAATTGCCTGGAACCATATTAATTTGTGTGACAGCTTTTTTTTTTCTAAATGTTTGCCAATTCAGCTTTCTTCTACATCAGAAGTTAAGTATCTATGCATCAAAAGCTCCTGTAGTATAATGTAATTGAGAAGGGCCCAGTTGTGAACCAGTATGTCATATCTTTGTATCTTCCAGTGGTTTTATGATTTAAAAAATTCTGGGATTCTCTCTTAGGGTTGAATCGTGTTGCAGATCTGATACCCTGTAGGTGCTTCAGAGCATGTGGGGATGTGAACATAGCCCCTATTTGCAGTGACTGGAAGGAGGTATCCTGTTCTGAGACTTACCAGTTGCATTTAAATCCTCCAGCCAAAAGCCCTGTATATCCTGCAATGGAGAAGAAGCCATCTTCTCAGTGGAGAAAAAGTATCCCTGATTTAAACAGTTAAACAAAAACACGCGTCATATCAATTATGTAGTCTCCCAAATAAATTCCACATTTGATTTTTTTTTTCAGTCTGTAAAAACTAAAAAAGTCTTTTTTCTCCCTCTGCATTTCCCATTTGTACTTGACTTGCTTTGAATCAGGGCTATTTCTAGACAGGTGTGTGCCTAATCTTCCCCTCTTAAACTAGATTACGCAAGGATTACCAGGTCACTTTAAGGATCTACCTCACTTTGTACCTGCCAGGACATTGTATGATGATGTACCATTGAATCAGAGCAGAGGTCTGGTCTAATCTGATCTGTTTTAATTCAATCCCACACAATGTCAGTGGTTTGCCCATTTGACTAGGCATTGGGAAACATACATTCAGATTTAGCTGCAAAGTCAGTGGACAAACCTGCCCATCACATCTGCATCTGAAACAGCCAGGAAGGCTGCTGCTGGAAGAAATAAAACAATGGCGAACAATTGCAAGTCCATATATCGGTGATACTCTATAATTGCTTTGGGCTTTGTTGTGAGGTGTCTACAGCTCTGTGTCTAGGCATGCAGACAAATCAGCCATCAATAGATACATAGAAATGAACCTTGTTTACAACCCGTTGAAAGGAGAGAATAAAAAAGCTAAGAAGGAAACAAAATAACCAGAACATATCCCTTCCAGCCGCCTACACCCAAATAAGTAGGTATTAACACCAGACAAACAATCAAGCAGAAAAGAACACTCCAATCAAGGAACTGCCAAGGGAAAAAAACCACACCCCCACCAACACTGGCAGGACAAGTTACTATATATAATCAGGGAGTAAACCCCACACTCACTTGCACTGATGATGTTACCTAGAGATGGTTCATGAAATAGCTGCACGCAAACAACCAAGCTCCAAGAACACCAAGGATTTCAAGCTCAACCCTGATCCAGAGAGATTCTCTTTTTTGTATTGGTTGTGAAGTTTGTTGAGACTTCAAGCTTCCTTCCAACACTGTTGAGTCCTGTAACTCAATGACTCAATAAGTCCCAACTGAATGGTGGGAAAGTGGATGGAACAAAAGGTTATCGGATTTAGTCAAATCTGCCCCAAACTCATTTGGAAAAATAGTCTATTATGATTCTTTGCTCATGCTCTCTCTCTCTCTCTCTCTCTCTCAGACACACACACACACACACACACACACACACACACACAGAGAGAGAGAGAGAGAGAGAGAGAGAGAGAGAGAGAGAGAGAGAGAGAGAGAGAGAGAGTTTGAGAATATGACCTATCTGAGGGAAGTAGGGAGGTGGTCTGAGGGGGAGGAGAGAGTGGGGGTAGAGATGGTGGGTGGATAGAGGTAGAGGTAGGGAGAAAGGAGGAGGGGGATGCGGTTGGGGGGGTGCCGCAGAGCAATACCCATAGTTAACTTAACTATTTTAGTTAAGTTTTTATGTTTTGTTCTTTTTTTTCTTTTTTTTCTTTTTTTTTTATTATAAAAATTATTTTATTAAAACAATCAACATTGAACATAAAAACCTATTATGCAGCAATCATCATGACACCTGGTATACAATACTAAGTATCAGTCTTTGAAAATGTCTGAGTTAGTAAGCCTTTTTCCCCCACTCCTCGCGTCTAGCCTCAACTATACTCCTGTTACATTTTATTTTGATTGGTGTTTCCCCTATCTGTTTCAATATTAATGTGATCAACATTAAACATAAGATCCTATTGCTAAGCAATCATCCTAGAACATAGCATACAACATTAGGTATTAATCTTTGTAAACATCTGTTTTAGTAAACGTTCTCCCCTCCTCCCTTACATCTTCAAGTATACTCCGAATACATTTTGTTTGATTGGTGTTTCTCTTATATATGGTCTATCTACTGTATCTAGTCTATCGCATATTGTGCGTTTGCGCTTCTGAATTGACTTCATCCCATTACTAGTGCAATCTTTTATGGTCCCCAACCCGAGATCCTGAGGTAAAAGTTTCATATCCTGAGGTAGAGATTCAGTCTACTTTAACAATATTAAAGCAAACAACATTAGTCATAAGGTTATGTTAAGAGGCATTAGTTATAGAACATATACATTCAACGTTGGGTGTTAGTTTTTGTAAACATTTGATTTGTTAGCCCTTCATCCCTCCTCCCATCGATCCTTAGCTGAACGCCAGCTGCATTCTGTTTGATTGGTGTCTCTCTTGGATATAGTCTATCCACTGTTTCCAGTCTGTCACAAATTGTTCATTGGAGCGGTTTTTCAAGTATGCTGATATTTTTGCCATTTCCGCCAAATTTGTTACTTTCACAGTCCATTCTTCAATAGGCGGTATTTCCGGATTCTTCCAGTACTCTCCCAGCAACAGTCTTGCTGCTGTAATTAAGTTCAAAAATAAATTTGTCTCTGAGGTAGTGATATCCTTTGTGATCCCTAACAGAAAAGCCTGAGGTAGAAATTCTATACGCTTTTTGAAAATAGTTTGGAGTGTCCACCATATCTTCCTCCAGAATGCTTTGATTTTTCTGCATGTCCACCATATATGAAAGTAAGTAGCCTCCCCGTCCCCGCACATCCAGCATTTGGGCTGGGAGTCCGGGTAGATGAGTGATATTTTTTTCGGGTCTAGGTGCCATCTATAGAACATCTTGTAGAAGTTTTCCCTTAAGTGTTGCGATTTCGTGAATTCTACATTCCTCACCCAGATTTTCTCCCACGTGTCCATGGTGATAGGGTGTCCGAAGTCTTGTGCCCACTTTATCATACAGTTCTTGACTAGCTCGGTTTCAGAGTCCATTTCTATCAGAATGCTGTACACTCGTTTGATGTGCCTAATCCCCTGTTCTCTAATCTGTTTAATTAGATTCTCGTCGGTCTGGGAGAAGCCCTTCTTCTTGTCTTTACGCCACCTTGATTGTAGTTGTATATATGATAGCCAGTTACTTCCTATTCCTCTGTTTGCTAGCGTTGCTTGAGATTTCAAGAGGAACCCGTTTTCTTCTCCCAGTACAAGTTCACTGTAGGGCACCACTTCTTGCCCTTGGGATGTGTTCATATCCCCTGTTGCGTGTCCAGGGATCGTCCAGATGGGAATCTTGTCGTGTAGGAGGTGCTTATATTTCTTCCAGACCCATAGCAATGGGATTCGTAGTGGGTTCTCCTTGAAGTTCCTATCTGCCTTTTTGTCGTATACTAGGTATGCGTGCCAGCCGAATCGTAGACCATGCCCCTCAACATTCAGAATTCTATCATTTGTCATGTTGATCCAGTCACTAACCGCCACCAACGTTGCTGCATAGTAATATAGCTTTAGATTAGGCATTTTGAGTCCCTCTCTCTCCCTTGCGTCTTGGATGATTTTTAGTTTCACCCTCGGTCTCTTGTCGTTCCAAATAAATCTGTTGATGCCCTTCTGCCAATTGTCTAAGTCCGCATCCTTCTTGAGTATGGGTAGCATTTGGAAGAGAAATAAAAATCTGGGTAATACATTCATCTTTACTGTCGCTATCCTGCCGAGCAGGGACAGACGTAGTGATTTCCACCTTTCCAGGTCTGCTTGTATCTTATTCCATAGGACCTCATAGTTATTCTTGTATAATTTCGCATTTGTTGATTCTATCTCCACTCCTAAGTATTTGACTTTCTTGACTATTTCACAACCCGTTATTCTTTCCAAGTTCCGTCTTGCTTTGTTGTCTAGGTTTTTGACTAACATCTTTGTTTTTGGTATATTTACTTTGAAGCCTGACACCCTACCATAGTCCTCCATTATCTCCATCAATTTCCTTGCTGATTGTGCTGGTTGCGACATTGTCACCAGCAGGTCATCCGCAAAGGCACATAGTTTGTATTCTTGCTGTTTAATCTGTATGCCCTGTACATCCTCTGCCGCTCTTATTCTGTTCAGTAAAATTTCCAGTGTTAGGACAAATAGCAGGGGGGACAGCGGGCAGCCCTGTCTCGTGCCTCTCTCTATATTAAATGAGTCCGTTAAGTCCCCATTGACAATGATCTGACCTGTTTGTTTCTGGTAAATTGCCGTTATGGAGTTGAGAAACTGTACTCCCATTTTCATCTTCCGGACCAAGTTCGTCAGGAACGGCCAGTGCAGTCTGTCGAAAGCTTTTTCTGCATCCACAAACATAAGAGCGGCGGGTATCTGGTTGTGCTTTTGCAGGTATTCTATTATGTTCAGCAGCTGTCTCACGTTGGTTTTTATCTGGCGTCCTTGTATAAATCCCCTTTGGTCCGGGTGTATTGTTTTTTGTAGTACAGTCATTAGTCTATTGGCCAAAATTTTTGTGAAGATTTTGTAGTCTGTGTTTAGTAGTGAGATGGGCCTGTAGTTTGCGGGCTGTGTGTTGTTTTTCCCCTCCTTTGGGATTAATGAGATGTAGGCTGTTTTCCAGGATGGTGGGACCTGGCCTCCTTCTTGAATGTTGGCAAATAGTTTTCTGAGGGGTTCTAGCATCTCCTCTTGGAGGTGTTTGTAGTAGGTCACTGTTATCCCATCCGTCCCGGGCGATTTTCCTGCTTTCAGTTGTGTGATCGCTGAGTGTATTTCCTCTTTTGTGATTAAGGCATTCAGGGCTTCTCTTTGTGTGTCGGTAATCGCCTGTATCTCTTCGTTTTGTAGGAACTCATCTATCTCTTTGTCTTGTATCTTATCCTCGGCATATAGTTTCGAGTAGAACTCCGTGAAGGCTTTCTTGATGGTTTTTTGTCGGAATTCTTCCTTGCCTTTGTATTCTATCTTTTCAATTATGCGGGATTTCTGTTTCTTTCTTATAGTGTAGGCTAGCCAGCGGCCCGGTTTGTTGGCCTTGCAGAATGTCTTATGTTTTGCATATTGTATATTCCTTGCAACTTGGTCAGCCATCAACATGTCAAATTGCTTTCTTAAGATCTTGAGTCCTTCTTTGGTGACTTTGTCCTCTCGCCTTTTTATTAGTAGCCGCTCCCTTTTACTTATCTCATTTTCTAACTCTTTTCTTTTTTGTTCTTGTTTGCGACGGTGCCTGCTATTCATGGCTATGAGGATCCCGCACATGTACACCTTGCTGCCTTCCCAGATCGTTTCTATCGGTGTTTCGTTGTTCATATTTGTGTCGAAGAATTCCTTCATAGCTTTTTTGCATTCCGCCACATTGTCTTCGTGTCTAAACAAGCTTTCATTGATTCTCCTGGACCTCCTCTGTTTCGGGCCATGTCTTAATTCCATCCTCACAGGGTTGTGGTCTGTCAGTGTCTTGGGTAGGATTTTCACCGCGTTTAGACAAGTTAGCAAGTCACTAGAAGTTAATATAAAGTCGATTCTGGAGAATGATTGATGTCTGCCAGAGAAGAAGGTGAATTCTTGTTCTTTGCCGTGCCTTTTCCTCCATATGTCTGTCAGTTCGAGGTCCTCCTTCATGTCGAAGAAGGATTTAGGCAACTTGGAGTGTTTTTGCGGGTTCGGTGCAGTTCTTTTTTTGTCTAGAGCAGTCTCTATGACCCCGTTCCAGTCGCCCATGATGATGTAAGATCTGTAGTTAAGTTGTGTTATTTTCTTGTGTAGCTTTTTGTAGAATTTGCCTTGTTGCTGATGTGGTGCATATACGCCCATTACTAGAATCTTCTTGTCTTCTTGTGTTATTTCAATTGCCAGGTATCTACCTTGGGGGTCGGACTCTATTAGCTTAGCCATTACATGTTTCTTTACGTATATAACAATCCCATTCTTTTTTCTTGGCGCCGCTGCCACAAAGTGCGCGCCTAGTTTGTAGTTGATCAGATATTTCTGGTCTGCTGCTCTGATGTGTGTTTCTTGTAGGCAGATTATATCGCTTTTACCTTGGTTTAGGTAGTGGAGAATTTTTCTTCTTTTCTGGGGGGAGTTCAGTCCGTTCACATTCCAAGTCAAATAATTAGTAGCCATCATCTGTTGCAGGATATTTTCGCGAGACCATTTCTGTTGTTTCTCCTGTTGTCTTCTCTGGTCTCGTTCCCACGATATCCGGATTGGTGCTCATATTGGTTTGTGTGGTCTTGCCTTGCTGGTCTGTACGATTGGTAGTGAAGCCTGGTAGCCTGCCCTCTGTAGACTGTCCTGCCTCCTTGTTTTTGTTGCTCTCTGCTCTCTGCGCCCTCGCCCCTAGAGGTAGTCCATTCATTTCCTCTGCCACTGCCCCGATCTGTGCTTCTGCGCGGCTTGCTCGTTGGCCTCGATCCCTCCCGCTTTCCCTTGGTCTATCTGCATCTTCTCCCGCGGTGGGTTGAGGGCCTCCCGACTTCAGTTCCTTTTCGAGGAAGTCTTTGGCTTTCTGGACCGAGGTCAAGTAATGTCTCTTGTTTTTATAAGAAAGTGACACTCCTGTTGGGGTTTCCCACCGGTATTGCAGTGCACGCGATCTCAGTTCTGTGGTCAGGAATTTGTAGTTCTTTCTGTCTCTCAGCATCGCCTGGGGGATCTCTTTCAGAACCTTCACCTCCTGCTCCTCTATGTAGAATGCCTTGTTATAGGAAGTGGCAGAGACGTGGTTCCGGAACCTCTGTGTTGTGAAGTGGATGACCACATCCCTTGGTTGGTGTTTGTTCACTTCCCTCCAGCCGCCCACTCTGTGGATTTTTTCGACATGCCACTCAATCTCATTGGCGCTCGTGCCCAGGGATGTTGCCAGGGCCTCTACAAAGGTCCTGCGCAGTCTTCCCTGGGGTTCGTATGTTGTCTCGTTCCACCCTCTGATCCTGATTGCAAATGCCATTTGCCAGAATTGTATCATGGTGGACTGGTCTTGAACCTCTCTTTTCACCTCTGCAATCTGTCCCTCTACGCGGTTTTCCACTTCCTTCATCATCTTTTCCATATTCTCTCTTGTTTCTTGGAGGTTTTTGTAATGTGTTTGCAATGCCTCCTTCATCTGTTCCAAATCAGTGGCCGTCGCTTTGCGCTGTTCTTCCCACTTTTTCTCCAGGTCTCCACCTTGGTCCGCCAGCATCCTCTTCATGTCTTTGTATCTTTCCTCCGTCTTCCGTTCTGTTTCTAGGCATCCTTTCTCCGTCTTCGCGCCCATTTCTGCCAATTTTCTATCCATGCCATCCATCCGTACCACCATCGTCGCTATCATCTCATTTAGTGTCTCAATCGTCTCTTTTAGTTCTTGGATCATGCGTGCTGTTGCGGAGTCGTGGGTTGGTGTGTGGGTCTGAGGGCATGCAGTTGGGTGGGGGTGTGTGTGGTTGGGTGGGGTGTTCCCTAGCAGATTGGAGGGCTGGGCCGGGGAGGGTGCAGCTCCCTTCAGGTCTCGCAGTTTGATTTGTTTTGTCCGTCTGGCAGCCATTTTGAGCTTCTCCTCCTGTTGGCCTGTCCACCCTTAAAGCCACCCCTTGATGCAAAGAATTGTGGGGGAGTTGTTCCTGTGCAAGATTGTCAAGTTGCTAGGGTGGATTGGATCAAATTTTTCTGTTACAAGTTAGCAAGTGTTCATGTCTCCCAGTTTGTATTTTAACAGCAAAGTGGTAGATCACTAGGGGGTGTAGCTTGTTTTCAATTAAGCTTTTCTGTACTGGCAGGAGTGATACAAAGATGGGAGGATCTGAGGCTTGGGATTTTTGATGATGGCCTTTTTCTCACGATGCAGTACAACACTAGGTTGTGGTCTGGTGAAGATCCAGAAATCTGGTCCTTCCAAAAAGGGGGAGGGGGTGCCTTCAGGGTTTAGGCAGTGTAGGGGTAGGAGTAGGAGCCTGTATTCTGGCAGCTCTACGTTCAGGGAGCCAGTTCAGTACCTTTGCCTTGGGTTCCTCTTCACTCCCCTCTGCCAGCCTGTTTCTTCTCTTTGCTCTTTTCTGGCTCCTTCTTGCCCCTCTTTCTCTGCCTTCTTGCCCAGGTCACTTCCTCCTGTCTTCTATCCCCCTGTGTTTACAGATCCCCTCTGCCTTTCCCTTATTGCGTTCCAGGGTGCTTTCCAGCTTTCTTCTTCCTCCCACCTTCTTCCCTGGCAAGTCCTGCCCTCTTTTGGGTCTCTGGGGCTCCCGTTCTGCTGGGTCTGGGGCGCAGCATGTGGGATAACACTCACCAGTCTCTCTGTTTGAGCCTTCCCCCGCCGTCTGCTCCTCAGCTGCTTTCTGCCTTCCTGCTGGCTCAGCTCGCGTCTCCCTTTGTTCTCCGCGTCTGGCTCTTACTTTTTCTTTTCCCTTTCGCTTCTCCGGCTTTCTTCTCCCCTGTTGGCTCGTCCGGGGGTCGTCTCCCGGTCTGCTGACTCTCCCGGTGGCCGCTGCTGCTGTCGCCGGTGCCTTCCTCCGTCCTCTTCTCTCCGCTCCGGCCGGGTCCGTTCTGCAGCGCGGCAGCGGCCGCGCGGCCTCTTCCTTGGGCCTGTCGGCCGGCTTCTTCGGCCTCGTCCGCGGCTTTACCCGGTCTCTTGGCGGCGAATTCCACCTCGCCGGGTCCGGCCGCGTGTCTCCTACTCCTGCGCCTCCTTTCTCGGCGCCTCACTCTTCCTTCGGATCGGATTTTTGCCCAAAAAGAGAAAGCCCCGTCTCGGAGCTTTCTCTGGTTGCGTCCGATCCGCGCGGCCGGAAACCGGAAGTCCCTCTTTTGTTCTTGTGATTGAAAAAGTTGTAAACGTTTTTATTCAGTTGAGTTGTTTTAATGTGATTTTTTTCTTTTGTTATTTATAATTATAAAAATCAATAAAAATTTTATTAAAAAAAAGAGAATATGACCTATCTAGCCTTTAAAAAATCTTATCTACTTTCATAATCTTATTCAAACCTTTTAATAGTTCTGAACAGTGTTTTTTTTTTCTAAAAAAAAAAAAAAGGTGCCGGAACTCACACACGTCATACAACCCACCTTGCCTACCCTACAAGGTTCCATCCAAAAAAGGTGCCGGAACTCCGTTCTGGGCATTCTATGAGAAAAAAAAGCCCTAGTTGTGAAATCTGTGAAATCTGCTGGAGTAGGTTCAACTTCTCAAGACCTTCACAAGACCAAAAATAGTACTGAGACACAGGAAGATGTTCCTTGTGTATGGAAGGTTGGCTGGAGGGTTTAGCTAGTGAAGAAGAGGAAATAATAAACATTCTTGGCTGCAATGAAAAACCAACGGCAATATAAAAAGAGCAAAGGAATTGCAAAAAGAGTGTGTGAATTCTTGTTCCCTTCCCATCATGAATCTCTTAGATCTCAATTTTATACAACATTTTAACACCACTCCAGGTTTTTTTTAGTCACACCACTGTGGCACAATTCCTTCCATTGACTATTGCCTAAAACTGTTCCAATTTTGGGATTTTCCACTTATAATTGTCCTACTTGGGAATATTAAATATTCTGCATAATTACTCTTCGTCTTTCCACCTACACAGCACCCTTCGTAACCTTTGCTGCTGAGATTATACTTAAACAAGCCTGGAATTCTGGCACCAAATAGTGGTGTCTAAATCCGATAAAACTACTTCCCCTTTGGTTAGAAAGCTATTCTTCCTATTCTGTTTTAGTTCCTTTCTGTCCAACCACCAGGATATGCCCAGTTTGAATGAATTGTCACCTCTAATATTACACACCCCTCATAGGACACTTCTATCCGTCCTTCCATTACCCTGGGGGGTGAATCTATAAACCGCTCAGAGAAGGTTCGCAACTTAGGAGTCCTCCTCGATCCACAGCTGACATTGGATCATCATTTGTCGGCTGTGGCGAGGGGGGCATTTGTCCAGGTTCGCCTGGTGCACCAGTTGCGTCCTTACTTGGATCGGGAGTCTCTCCTCACAGTCACACATGCCCTTGTCACCTCGAGGATCGACTACTGCAATGCTCTCTACATGGGGCTACCCTTGAAGAGTGTTCGGAGACTACAATTAGTGCAAAATGCAGCTGCACGAGCAGTTGTGGGCCTTCTGCATTGTGCCCACATTTCACCAACTCTCCGCATGCTGCACTGGTTGCCTATTGGTCTCTGAGCCCAATTCAAGGTGTTGGTTATTACCTATAAAGCCCTTCATGGCATGGGACCAGGATACTTACAGGACCGCCTTCTGCCACATATTTCCCTACGACCGGTGAGAGCGCACAGGGTCGGCCTCCTCCGGGTCCCGTCAGCGAAACAATGTCGTCTGGCGGGTCCTAGGGGGAGGGCCTTCTCTGTTGTGGCGCCCGCCCTCTGGAACCAACTGCCTCCTGAAGTCCGTGTTTCTCCAACTCTCCTGGCCTTCCAGAAAAATCTAAAAACTCATCTTTGCCGGCAGGCCTGGGGATGATTGTGGTTGATTGTTGAATTGAATGTGTGTTTTATTGTTTTTTTTAGATATCGCTGTTTGGGGTTTTTTTAATTGTAATTTTATTGTTATATATATGTTGTTAGCTGCTCCGAGTCCCCGGAGAGGAGCGGCATACAAACCCAAATAAATAAATAAATAAATAAATCCTTTCGACTTACAGGAAGGAAAGAGGGAAGGAAGGAAGGAAGGATGGAAGGTCCAGATGGATTCTAGGTATCCAAAACTATCTAAGAATGTTAAAAAGAGTAGAATAACAGGAAGCTTGATAGATCAGATCAGAACAAATATCTCCTTAGTCTAGTCTCAAAGGTGTTTTTTCAAAAGGATGCTGGACTATTTTTTTCCTTAAGGAAGAAGAAGATGTTTTGCTTCTTATCCAAGAAAAATAATCATCTTCTTCTTTGTCAACTATCCCAAGTTCCCTCAGAACCTCCAAGATGGAAAAACTTGCCGTTCAATTCACAGTTGGATACCAGTTGTAAGGATGGATATTTCAATTACAAGTAGCAGTTCATAAATCTGAACTAACCACTTCTTGTTGAACAAGGACACACTGTCTTTTAAGGAGAAAGACACCATCACAACATTTTGCAGCAGCCAACTCTATCAATTATCCAATATAGAAAGAGGTACTTTCTTTTCGTATCCTGGACCAAAGCCTTGATGTATATTTATATATTAGTAACTTTAGTTATAATATTTTTCAACTGCAGTTCCATAAGCACCATCAAGGTGATGTACTGCAGATCAATTAGATAATGAAACTTTAAAAAAAAAGCAATCAGGGAATATTACTACTGACTGTAAATACGACAGCCGTATAGTAACAAGCTTTTTATATAATTGTCCTCAGAACTGCCCCTTTATTATAAATAGAAGTCAATCAACTGCAGTATCAATCAGTATCCATTACCCTGGAGGGAGAAGTTTTGTCCTCCTCGGAGAGGGTTCGCAACTTGGGTGTCCTCCTCGATCCACAGCTAAGTTTAGAACACCATTTTTTGGCTATGGCGAGGGGAGCATTCGCCCAGGTTCGCCTGGTGCGCCAGTTGCGGCCCTATTTGGATCGGGAGTCACTCCTCATAATCACTCATGCCCTTGTCACCTCGAGATTCGACTACTGTAATGCTCTCTACATGGGGCAACCTTTGAAGAATGTCCAGAGACTGCAGGTTGTCCAGAATGCGGCCGCGCAAGCTGTCTTGGGTCTTCCAAGACATGCTCATACCACTCCAGCTCTCCGTGAGCTGCACTGGCTACCAATTGGTCTCCGAACACAATTTAAAGTGTTGGTTATGACCTATAAAGCCCTTTATGGCAATGGACCAGGTTACTTGCGGGACCGTCTTCTGCCTCATGAATCCCAGCGACCGGTTAGGGCACATAGGGTTAGCCTTCTACGGGTCCCGTCTATTAGGCAATGTCATCTGACGGGTCCTAGGGCAAGGGCCTTCTCTGTTGCTGCCCCAGCCCTCTGGAACCAACTTCCCACAGAGGTCCGCACTGCTTCCTCCCTCCTAGCTTTCCGGAAGTTATTGGAGACCTATTTATGCCGACAGGCTTGAGGAGTATGAACAGTGCTCTGCCCCCGGGCCTAGGAATGAGCCTCCATCATTGATTGTGTGTCTGATTGTGATTGCATGTTGTATGTATGTGTTTTAGATTGAATGAATGTGTTTTTGGATTGGATGGCTGATTATTATTATTAAATTCCTCACTTGTAATTATATTGTTGTTGTAAGCCACCCTGGGTCCTAGGAGAAGGGCGGCATAGAAATTTGATTAAATAAAATAAATAAATAATCAAAATAAGCCCCAACTAGCCCCCATGATAAAGTAATATCAGCGTGGACATCTTTTTTAATGCCATAAAAGACATATGAGACCAGGATGGCAATAGTTACAAATGAATAAAATGAACAACACACCAAGGGAAAGAATTCCACAACTAGGACACAACCAGAGAGAATTTCAGTGGAGATTCTCCATCATCCAGGTCACAGTTGCCCCGAAAGTTCTTTTTCCAAAAGGCAGCTGGACTTTCTTTGTTTTCTTTGAAGACGTGTCACTTGTCAACCAAGAAGCTTCTTCTGTTGAGTTTGCTCAAGTACAAATTTAGCTTCTAGAAGGAAGGGCAGAGAGGGAAAAGGAAAAGAAAAAAGAAAATAATAGAATATATCTCGGCAGTGGAAGATGACTAGCTCTGATTAATCAGAGTTGTATTTTTAGTCTGCAATCGCACCATTAATCTCTTAATTGCACCCATTAATCAGATAATGCTCCAGGCCATGTGGTTTGGTGTGGAGAGACCATCTTCGGTAGCCAAAAAAGAAGTTCATTTAAGAACATATGAGTGGGTCCCATCTTTTCAGTTTTCATGGCACCATGATGATCCAAGGCCACTTGGTGCTCTCTGAGCCTGGTTGTTTTCTTGCAGACGATTCATTACCCAAACTAGGTAACATCATCAGTGCTAGTGCTGTATCATATATAGCAGTGATGGCGAACCTTTTAGAGACCGAGTGCCCAAACTGCAATCCAAAACCCACTTATGCATCGTCGGGTGCCGGGTGGGTGTGGCCATTGACTGGGTGTGGCCCATTGGCTGGGCGTGGCTGCGGTGGTAACGGCAGACTGGGTGGGACTAAAAAGTTCAATCAATCAATTCCAACTTTGCAAGATCTTTTTTTTCCCGTGAGAAGTTGAAATTGACTGATTGATTGAACCTTTTTTTTTTGCACATGGCGGCAGAGGCCTAAAGTGAAAAGGTTTTATAAAACCCAGCTGAAGGCCTAGGATTGGGCCACAGCGCGCGTTCCCACAGAGAGGACTCTGAGTGCCGCCTCTGGCACCCGTGCCATAGGTTCGCCACCACTGATATACAGTTGCATTGAAAGAGACATAAGAACATGGTCCAGTTGTATGTGAGGAGGAGGAGGAGGAGGTACAAGAGGAGGAGGAGGAGCAGGAAGAGGAAGAAGAGGAGCAGGAACAGGAGGAAGAGGAACATGAGGAGGAGGTGGAGGAGGAGGAGGAGGAAGAGAAGCAAGAGGAGGAGGAGGAGGAGGAAGAGGAGGAGGAGGAAGAAGAGGAGGAGGAGGAAGAGGAGGAGGAGGTGGAGGAGGAGAAAGAGGAGGAGGAGGAAGACTCAAAGAAAAAAGTATAGATAAAAATTAGGAAATGATGGCTTGCATACAATTGGAATATGATCTGTCTCTCCATTCTGAAGAAGATTGCAGTTAGTTAACCCACTTACCTTGATCTCAACTTACACCCATTTGTTTGGGAACCTTTCAAAGTTACAACAGCACTGAAAAAAGTTGCAAACATCCTCACACTTAGGACTGTCACAGCATCCCCACTGTCATGTAATTGCAGTTTGGACGCTTGGCAACTGGCGTGTATTTGTAAGGGTTGCAGCATCCTGGTCTCACCTGATTGCAAATTTCATAGCTGGCTTCCAACAAGCAGAATCAATGGTGGAACCTGGATTGGTTTAATGATTGCCACAAAAAAAATAATAAAAAGGAGAGGGGGTGGCTGCCTCAGGGTCGAAATAGCCTTGCTTGGAGGCTCTTTGACACGGGACTTGTAAAGCCGCCAAAACAGCGCAAACCAGTTGTTTTTCGCAGCGAAAAAACCCCTCCTCAGTAGGAGAAGGGGCGAAGAGCTGTGAGTGTGGGTTGAGATCCTCTGAAAAACCCCTGAAAAAACGCTTGGGGGGGGAGAAAGAGGACTCCCCGTGTGCTCACAATAGCTCCAGCCCGGGGCAGCATCTGTCAGCTGACAGACCAAGATGCTGAGACCAGCCACCACCAGAGGAACACATCTCAAAGAAGCACAGAGATTGACAGACTGAACCCAGGAGCTTAAAAAGCAAGTATCTCTTATATTTTACCTCGGATCAAATACGTTCACAATGAACAGAAGGCACCCAAAATGGCGACCGCTTTTAATTTAAAGTGAGAGCTACCGGAAGAGAAAGGCGGAAGAGAAACTGTAATGCGAAAGAGACCTCTAGAGGGCAGCAGAGACGCATAACTTAAAAACTTTGCAAAATAAACCTAAGGAAGAGAAACTGTAATGCGAAAGAGACCTCTAGAGGGCACCAGAGACGCATAACTTAAAAACTTTGCAAAATAAACCTAAGGGTGTATACAAGCTCTCCAGAAATGACGATGAAAGAATTAAAAGATGAAATATCAACAACTTTTGAAAAAATGAGGAGAAAGATGGACATGATAATAGACATGTATGCAAAAAGATGGGAAGAAAGGATGGAGACGATGGAGGCAGTGGAACAAAGCAGAGAAGCAGTTATTGAGGTATTGAGGACTTGGACCAAACTGGAGAAACGCACAGTAGGGAAAAGAGAGAAGATACTGGGAGAAATTCTAAGAGGGTCTGGGAAGGGGTTGAAGAAAAGATGGAAGAGGTGGAGAGACAAGAAGATTTGAAAAGAATTGTTATAAAAGCATGGGAAAAATATCCAGGAGAGGAGGCTAAAAATTTCTCTTGGCAAACTGACAGAATCCATAGAGCATGGCTTATATGGAACCAAGGGACATTGCAAGCAATAAAGAGAGACTTATTACTTGGAAGGGAAGCTGTGCTATGGAATTCCACCTGGCAGAGGAAGAAACCCAGAATTTGACTGAAAAGAAGAGAAACTTAATATTTTATGCAAGGAACATAAGAACATAAGAACATAAGAAGAGCCATGCTGAATCAGGCCAAAGCCCATCGAGTCCAGCATTCTGTGTCACACAGTGGCCCACCAAATGTACATGGGAATCTTGAGCAGAAAGAGAAGGCAAAACCCTCCCTTTCCCTTGACCCCCAAACAAATGGTACTCAAGGGAATCCTGCCTGCCTCAACCAACATAGAGGCGGCACATGGACATCTGTTTTAATAACCACCAATACACTTTGCATCCATGAATCTATCTAGCCCTGCCTTGAAGCTGTCAAGGCTGACAGCTGTCACGACCCCTTCAGGAAGTGAATTCCATAAATCAACGACCCTCTGGGTGAAGAAATATTTCCCTTTATTTGTCCTCACTTTCTTAGCTATGAGCTTTAGGGAGTGCCCCCGTGTCCTGGTATTGTGTGATAGAGAAAAGAATTTTTCTCTATCCACATTTTCTATCCCATGCATGATTTTATACACTTCGATCAAGTCACCCCTTAAACGCCGTCTTTCAAGGCTGAAGAGACCAAGGCGTTGCAATCTGGTTTCATAAGGGAGGCGCTCCATTTCCTTGATCATTCTTGTTGCCCTTTTTTGCACCTTTTCCAGTTCCATTATATCCTTCTTGAGGTGCGGTGACCAGAACTGTACACAGTACTCCAAGTGTGGTCTCAAAGAATTATAGACTGATTTAAGGACTGAGTGTAAGAGCAAGAGACATGAGAGGGTGATTAATGGAAGATATATATTAAATAGACTAAGAATGTACGCGTTGAAGGGAGGGGTGTATCGACATGATAATTATTAACTTTAATAAGAAGACTTGTTTGTTTGATGTACAATGGATAGATCTGAAAAGAAGTGAAACTTAAAATTTATAAAATGTAGTTGGCTTATAGTTAAACTTCGATATACGGAGTGAGGAAGGTCTACAAATTTAAAATGATTGTATTAAGTTGAATGGCTTTAACTTGAATTTTTTCTTTGTTTGCATGTACAAATGGATATCTAATAATAAAAAATTTAAAAAAAAGAAAGTCAGAAAAAAAATGATAAAGATCAGGTGTGGTCACTTGAAGACTCACTTAACGCATTGCTTAGAGATGGGCTTCTGGTCCCAATTGTGCTTGTAAGTCCAGGACTTACCTGTATGTTTTTGGCTTGTTGTCCATGCACTTAGAGTTGGTGAAAACAAGTCTAGGTCCCATATTTTTCCTTCTCATGGAACCTAGAACAATAGGGTCGGAAGGGACCTTGGATGTCTTCCAGTCTAATCTCTTGTTCAAGCAGGAGACCCTATACCAGTCTGGACAAATGGCTGTCCGGTGTCTTCTTGAAAACCTCCACAACTTCTGGAGGCAAGTCTTTCTACTGATTAGTTGATCTGGGGTTGCAGAATAACAGATTTGGAAGGGACCTTGGCTGAGCAGGAGACCCAATGCCTCTTGAAGATCTCCAGTGTTGGAGTACCCACAATTTCGGGATGCGAGCAGTTCCACTGATTAATTGTTCTCACTGTCAGAAAACGTCTCCTTAGTTCTAGGTTGCTTCTCTCCTTGGTTAGTTTCCATCCATTGTTTCTTGTCCTGCCTTCAGGCGCTTTGGAGAACAGCTTGACCCTCTCCTCTCTGTTAACACCCCTCAAATATTGGAACATTTCCATCAGGCCACCCCAATATATTTTACCTTTGAACTAGGTTTGACCTAAACAAACCTTCACCTCAAGAATGCTTCCCAAGCAAAGGGCTTCTTTTTTGCAAACTTGATTGACCTAGACATCCACCTTACTAAGCAAATCTGCTATTAGAAGATGCAAATGTAAAATTCTAAAAATGATTGGTTGGAACCCTTACATCCCCATCTCCAAACTCAGCCAGGAAAGCAATTGTGCTGATGGCTGATAATTAAATATGCGGAGGAGGGCAAACTTCTCTGATTCTTTTCCAAGAAACCCTAGGCCTTCAGTGGGGAGAAAAACTCCTGGGTCCTGAGCAGGGAGAAAGCTGAGTGTCAGGCTGAACTAACTCTGTTTCAAACAATGTCTGGATATAATGCCGGACCGGCAGAAGAGGCGATGAATTGAAACTCATTCCTGACAAGGCAAGGTTTTTTGCTGTCACCCTGAAGGATCAGCTGCGCAGTTGGGGGGTGGGGGTGATCATAGATATGCCTTTGTTGAGCCTCAGTATATCCAGATGTCTGTTATCTGCTCAGGCTGATAACACTGCCTATAACCTTTCCTACACAGCGAGATAGCTAGTCCATGGTTATTCATGCTCTCATATCCTCCAGGTTGAAGAACGATAACGGTCCTGCCTACACAGGACTGCCTTCTTCAGAAATTTCAGCTGTCTTCAGATCTTGCTGCTGGGACTGGAAGAGGACAACTCACTGCAGCCAACTTGCTGCGGCCAACTCACCATGGACAAGTTACCATGGACAACTCCAACTCACCGCGGACAACTCACTGCACCACAGGACAATTTAACAATTCAATTTTTAAAACTAAATAAATAATTTTTATTCATTTGCCTTTTCATTATGTCCCTCCTTCTGCATCCTTTCTTTTGTGATTCTATTCCATCATTTCTTTGATATTAGTGTAGCTCTTGTCCCGCAGCAAACATTCCCACGGCAAGTTGGCGGTGGCAAGTTGTCCCACAGCGAGTGGGCCATGGCAAAGGATCATGGATCCGCTGGGACTACGCAGAGGTCTGTGCAACAGCCTATCGGCCTTGTGTTGAAATGCCTTCACTGGCGCTGGAGGAGTCTCCAACCTCCATTCAGAATGGAGATGCAATTCCTCTCGCCTTTTTGTCCTGCCAAGTAGCAGTACCATTTTTGCAGCTTCACCCAACTTAGTGTGAAGCATGACCATTAGAATCTGGCACACCTGGAAAACCCTCAGTTGAAGAAATCAAGTTAGGCAAGCAATCTGAATACAGTGAGCTGTTTTCTGGTACCTGAGAAGCTGTTGACGTTTTCTGCAAAGCAATAATGCACACAGGTGCTTTTTTTTTTTTCTCCCCCCCAAAAAATAGGACAACAAAAATACTTTTTTTGCTCACAGGTAACTGCAAGACATCGTCACCACAACATCCTTTCAAATGCGTAGCCAGCTCTTTCCATTCCCTCTCTAAACAGGGTTGTTGTTTTTTTTTTTAAAAAAAGAAGTCACATCGAGGTGTTTCTTTGATAGGCTTCATCCCAGCAATCTCAGAAATCACTCAAATCAATTCACACACTCTGTACGTCCCTCACTTCCCAACTACCATCGTTCCTTGAGCAGAAGTTTTCTGAGTCAAGGTCACATTAGCCAACCCGCTGCAAAGCATATCTTGACTCTCCAGGGATGGGTCTCAGCCATGACACAGAAAGAGACCCACAAATTATGGAGTGCACTAAAGTTTTCATCTCTATTCAAGAGCCAGGCTGGAATTAATCTAGTGAGTTTTTGAAAGTTTGGACCATATGCAGGATAAGGACTCCCCAAAATGCAAAGATTTCTGCTCTTTGGCTCCGGACAGCCACAGAAATCAGATTGTAAAGACTAATTTTGCATTCTAGGCAGATAATACAAAGCAACGTATCTTGCTGAAAACAGAAAGCGCCCTGTTCATGCATACATCTAGGAATGGAATGTAGCAAAAACAGATAACTATAAAATGACATCCAAACATGTGTTTTGTTTAATGGATTGAAATGATTTAGAGATTGTATATAGTACATAGTTTAAAATTCTTGTTAGGATTATACAATAATTTCATTTGATGTAGTGGGTTTTCTTTTGTTTTACCCTGTATTCACTCTGGGAAGTCGGGGGGGGGGGAGGGTTAGGGAGGGTTTATAATTTTATATACGATGTTTTCTCAACTGTAATTGGGGTGGATGTAAGAATATGTAATTACTGTTATTAAGGGGTTGCTCGGGTGGCCTCTCGGCACCACATCTGATGGAAAGAGGAAGGAGGAGTGGAGGCTGATGTAAGTGGAAGTTGATAAGAAGGGGGAAGAGTAGGACGGAGATGGAGAAGGATGGAGGGATAGAGAAGTAGAGAAGGGGAGGAAAGTAGGTAGTAAGTTGGTAAGTGAGGGGGGAAGGTTAGGGTCGGGGGGGATGTGGTGGTGGGGGTACTGAGCAGTAATGTTAATTGTTTGGTATGATTATTTTCAGTTGAGTTATTAGTATTAGAGGTATTGAAAAATGTACTTATGTTTTGTTTATGGATGATTGTTTATTTTAACACTATGATTTGATTTGAGTAGTTTTCTCTTTCTGTAAAAATTAAAAAAACTAATAAAATATATTTTCAAACATATTGGAGGCCTGGTAAAACTTTCTCCGCGGAATCTCTAAACTTCAGCAATACAGGTAATCCTCGACTTACAATTCATTTAGGGATCATTTGAAGTTACAACAGCGCTGGGGGAAAAAAGCAACTTTTGACCAATCCACACACTTACAACCTTCACAGCTTCACATGACCACCAAAATGTGGGGGCTTGGCAACCGTTTTGTATTTGTGATGGTTATGGCATCCCAGGGTCATGTGACTAACCTCTGCAACCTTCCTAGCCAGCTTCTAAGAAGAAAAGTCAACGGGGAAAGCCAGATTCATCTAACAACCATGTGATTCACTTAACAATTGCAGTGATTCGCTAAACGACCATGGGAAAAAGGTTCATAAAATCAGGGTGCGGCTCATTTAACAACCTGCTTACTTAGAAACAGAATTCTGATCCCAGTTGTGGTTGTAAATCAATGACTAACAATCACTGCATCAGATGGGATATATGTCAACATCCCATTCGAGAATCCAGATAAAACTCCAGGTACATTCCATCTCTGAAACTCTTAACTGTTTATTGAATGCACTGCATGGTAATGTCAAAGCAAAACTAACTCTGAGGTTCCAATACAAAACCATAGACTTAGTTTAGTTTAGTTTTAGTTTAGTTTTATTAAATTTCTATACCGCCCCTCTCCCGTAGGACTCGGGGCGGTTTACAACCCAATAAAAACATATAATAACAATAAATATTTAAAAATAAATTAAATTAAATTAATACAAGGCTGTTACTAAAACCTGTTAAAAACCCAATTCTAAAACCCGAACAGCCTTGTTTAAAAATTTAAAACCCGAGGAGATCTAGGCCAGGCCGGCTTGATTGAAGAGATGAGTCTTCAATTCTCTTCTGAAGGTGTGGAGATCATGACACGTCCGGAGTTCTGGGGGGAGCTCGTTCCACATTGTCGGTGCCTCCACAGAAAAGGCTCTCTTACTTAAATAATAATTTCCCCAGCCAAACCCCAACATCTTACATAGTCCATATAAACAAGTTCACTTTGTTATGGGAACTGTCTGCTTCAAATCCACACCTGTTATGGTGTCCTTGAAAAGGTTTCAGGCTCTCATGGTCTTCAGTGGAATTGTAGAAGTTTTGTTTCTCCGCTTAACCCACTCGGAGGTAACACCTCCCCTGCTTACTCTAAAGGCAAGTTGAAACACAGAGGCCCGTAGCTGCCAAAGTTTCATCCTTGACAATATCAATCAGCCAGGATTCATCTGAATTCTGCTTTACTCTGAACAAGCAAATGACCTGGTGGACATCCCTCAAGCTTTCATATTTGATAACTTGTGCCAGCAGATATGGTTTAACAGATCCAAGAACTATTTTTTTTGGTAGTTGGTTGTTCAGCAAATCTATTGCTCACTGTGGGGATTTTTTGTGGCAGAAAACTGGAAGTAAACGACATTATTTTTGGCAAAAAATGCCATAAATCATGGCCACATGACCGTGGGACACTGCAAACAGCAATAAATATGGCCCAGTTGCTAAACACCTGAAATACAATCTGATGACTAGGGGAGGGAAGATGGTCAGCAGAATTTCAGAATTAGGTCATGGTATAGGGTCTCCTGTTTGAGCCAAGGGTTGGATTAGAAGACCCTCAAGATCTCTTCCAACCCCATTATTCTGTACCTTGCGGAAGTATCTTTCATAACTTTGAATGGTCAAAAAAGGGGGAAAAAAGGACCCAGGAAATTACAGACCTATCAGCCTGACCTCAATACCTGGGAAAATTCTGGAAAAGATAATCAAACAACGAATCAGTGAACACTTAGAGGCAAACAAAGTCATTACTAAAAGCCAACACGGGTTTGTCAAAAACAGATCATGCCAGACAAACCTTATTGCGTTCTTTGACCAAGTGACAAAATTAGTGGACCAGAGGAATGCTGTGGATACAATTTACTTGGACTTCAGTAAGGCATTTGACAAAGTAGACCACAACCTACTACTTGATAAGATAGAAAAATGCGGGTTAGACAGCATCACCACCAGATGGATCCATAGCTGGCTGACTGGCCGTACTCAGCGTGTGGTCCTCAATGGAACCGCATCTACATGGAGGGAAGTGTGTAGTGGGGTGCCCCAGGGCTCTGTTCTGGGCCCAGTGCTCTTCAACATCTTCATCAACAATCTGGATGAGGAGATAGATGGGGAAATCATCAAATTTGCAGACGACACCAAGCTGGCAGGAATAGCCAACACTCCAGAAGACAGGCTTAGGATACAGGAGGATCTGGACAGACTTGAACACTGGGCACTATCTAACAAAATGAAATTCAATGGTGAAAAAAGTAAAGTTCTACATTTAGGCAAGAAAAACCAAATGTACAGGTATAGTATCGGGGGTACCTTGCTCAATAGTAGTAACTGTGAGAGGGATCTCGGAGTCCTAGTGGACAATCACTTAAATATGAGCCAGCAGTATGCTGCAGCTGCCAAAAAAGCCAACACAGTGCTAGGCTGCATTAACAGAGGGATAGAATCAAGATCATGTGAAGTATTAATACCACTTTACAATGCCTTGGTAAGGCCACACTTGGAATACTGCATCCAGTTTTGGTCACCACTATGTAAAAAAGATGTTGAGAAAGAGTACAGAGAAGAGCAACAAAGATGATCAGGGGACTGGAGGCTAAAATATATAAGGAATGGTTGCTGGAATTCGGTATGTCTAGTTTAATGAAGAAAAGGACGAGGCGGGACATGATAGCTGTGTTCCAATATCTCAGGGGCTGCCCCAAAGAAGAGGGAGTCAAGCTATTCTCCAAAGTGCCTGAAAGCAGGACAAGAAGCAACTGGTGGAAACTAATCAAGGAGAGAAATAACCTAGAACTAAGGAGAAACTTCCTGACAGTTAGAACAATTAACCAGTGGAACAACTTGCCTCCAGAAGCGGTGAATGCGCCAACACTGGAAGTTTTTAAGAAGATAAATGGTATAGGGTTTCCTGACTGAGCAGGGGGTTGGACTAGATGACCTCCAAGGTCCCTTCCAACTTTATCATTATTATTATTAGAGACTGGTCATCAGTTAAGAACATCCTGTACTTGATTCTTAGAAACATGATATATCTGGCTGCATGTGTTTTTTGTATGCATTTCCCCTCTCACACCCCCAAATAATTCTCATAGGGATGTGCATATAAAGCATAAAATAAATCAAACTCAAAGGCTGCCTGTTGAATTCTGGGAGTTGAAGTCCACCCATCCTGAAGTTACCAAGGTTGAGAAATATTGCTGTAAGGCGATCAAACCGATCAGTCCTAGAGGAGATCAACCCCAACTGCTCTTTAGAAGGCCAGATCCTGAAGTTGAAACTCAAGTACTTTGGCCACCTAATGAAAAGGAAGGACTCCCTGGAGAAGAGCCTAATGCTGGGAAAGATGGAGGGCAAGAGAAGAAGGGGACGACAGAGAATGAAGTGGCTGGACGGAGTCACTGAAGCGATAGGCGTGAGCTTAAATGGACTCCAAAAGATGGTAGAGGACAGGAAGGCCTGGAGGAACGTTGTCCATGGGGTCACGATGGGTCGGACACGACTTTGCAACAGACTTTGAATGGTCACTAGTCAAGGCCATGGTTTTCCCAGTTGCAATGTATGGATGTGAAAGTTGGACCATAAGAAAGGCTGAGTGCCAAAGAATTGAGGCCTTTGAACTATGGTGCTGGAGAAGACTCCTGTGAGTCCCCTGGACTGCAAGGCGATCAAACCGGTCAGTCCTAGAGGAGATCAACCCTGACTGCTCTTTAGAAGGCCAGATCCTGAAGTTGGAACTCAAGTACTTTGGCCACCAAATGAGAAGGAAGGACTCCCTGGAGAAGAGCCTGATGCTGGGAAAGATGGAGGGCAAGAGAAGAAGGGGACGACAGAGAAGGAGGTGGCTGGATGGAGTCTCTGAAGCAGTAGGCGTGAGCTTCAATGGACTCCAGAAGATGGTAGAGGACAGGAAGGCCTGGAGGAACGTTGTCCATGGGGTTGCGATGGATCGGACACGACTTCACAACTAACAACAAATGCACATACTGTGCAAGGGATCATTTTAGCCCAGGACAGGTGTGCGCTTCCTTCCTTCCAGGAGTTTTAGAATTAAAACAGATTCAACTCTCTGTAACACCGTTCTTCTCTGGAGATGCAAAGTATCAGAAAAATCAGACTGAAGGGAAAAAAAAAATCAACTGATAATTTCTCTAGCTGGTTATTTAAGATCTTGGCAGAAAAAAAAACTCAGTTTTGCCAGCAAAAGGTTGTGTTTGTGTGTGTGTTTCTGTGTATGTAGCAATTATCTTTAAATAAACCCCAAAACAGCCAGCTTGAGCAGTGGAGAACAGCCTGCTGATAGTTCAGGAAAAGAGATAAGGCACAGTCCTTTTTTTTATTGTACATTTTAATTAAGTGTCTTGTTAATGGCAGTTATCTTAACGGTCATAAAATTATAGCCAGTAATGCATTTTGTTTGTGTTTTTAGAGGGAGGAGAGGAAATGGAAGGGACAGGGTGGGCTTCCAGCAGCCTTTATGAAAACAGCCGCCTGATTGCTTTCACTTTAAATCAAAGAATAAATTCTGAATGCGAGGGATGCAACAGTGATCTCAGCCGAGCCACTAATGGTTATTTAATGTGGCCATCAATGTTTAGAAATCCCTAGCATTCCGAATGTATACAATAGTCTCCGGGCCCTCTTTAACACTTATTTGAGATGACAGGAAAAATGAAACTGTTTGCGCCTTCAATGGGAAAGCAATCATTGCTACATTATATTCGCCTTGCCCTATCATGCTAATGTACGGTAAAAATGTCACCAACTGTATTTAAGAACCTGATGGAGTATTGCCATTGAATTCCTGTTACCGGGCTGATTAATAACAAGCAGGAGGGGAGGGGGGATTGGGAGGGAAGGAGAGGAGGAGGGGGGGAAATTCTTCAATTTGTATGTAAATCCAAGCGGGGTTTCATATCATCTGCGTACCTGCACCCGGAGAAAAAAAATAATAATAAACTGACGTTTAATGCGGCAATTATAAGCATTTATGGAGCCTTTGAATGGAGCTCTCCTCTCCCCCCCCCACTTCCTACCAGACCCATCCCTCTCGGCCATCGAGATGAGATACCACTGATGTTCACACAAGGATGGTGGCAGATATTTTCATACCAGGCATGTTTTGGGCGCAGATTAACTCGTGCTCCCGTTTGGTAGAACAAGGTAAGCTACTTAGGCTGAGACAAAAGTGTCAGGTTTCCACCATCGCCACCAAGCACTCCAGGGGCTTCTGAAATGCATCCAGATGACAAGGGGATTGGGAAGGTATGGGAGAAGCCCAGAGTACAGAAAGGTGGGTAATTAGCCTTTGCTCACTTCCAGATTACTTGGGCCATCCATGTCATGCAGGAGAATTCACTGAGAACGCAGTTACGTTTGGAAGAGTTTGCGATTAAAAAGAAACTTGGTCTCCAAAGAACATGGTTGCCATCAAAGCTGAATAACAGACTAACAGAGTTGGAAGGGATCTTGGAGGTCTTCTTGTCCAACCCCCTGCTCAAGCAGGAAACCCTATGACATTTCAGACAAATGGTTGTCCGATCTCTTCTTAAAAACCTCCAGTGTTGGACCACTAACACATTCTGGAGACAAGCCATTCCACTGAGTAATTGTTCTCACTGTCAGGAAATTTCTTCTTAATTCTAAGTTGCTTCTCTCCTTGATTAGTTTCCATCCGTTGCTTCTTGTCCTGCCTTCAGGTGCTTTGGAGAACAGGTTGACTCCCACTTCTTTGGGGCCGCCCCTGAGTGCCCGAAAGGTTTGGGACCTCTGTTGTAGACAGTGCAAGCCCATGGGCCTTGTGGCAATGTACATTAGATCCAGAGACCCCCCTCAATCTTTGCTCATGCACATCCCACCCATGGATGTTCCAAAATGGTTGTGTTGTATTGATCGGTGCTATCATATTCCAGCCTGTGAGATGACAAACAAGCACATTAGGTGGTGAATGCTGCCAAACGGGGAACAAGATAAATTATTATCCTTGCGTTGCCACAGTACATCCTCATTAGACTGGAATTTTTAACTAACCCACTGGGATGCGGTTTGTTTTCATTTACCATAATGTGCCATAAAAGGTTATATATTTTCTACATAGATCATCTCCACAAGATGAAATCAATGATCTGTTTAAAACCACAACCTTGACAAAGTTTTTTTGTAACACACTCAGACAAGGAGTGTGTGTGTGTGTGTGTGTTAACTTCTAGCTTCAGGCTTACAGTATTTTAAAACAGACAGACTCGGGGGGGGGTGTTCTTTCAGTGCCTCAATGTGGGTTCAGTTTTGTTGTCTGAACTGGGTTTAAACTGGGTTCAAACTAATTGAGGTGAGTTGAACTAGCGATTAAATCTTGATTCAACTGTGATTTGAGGTTTTGAAGGCAATAGTGAGGAATCACCTCACCAAAAAGAATGTTCTCTTGATTTATGAAAATAAGGAATAACTATTAAGGCCTATTAAACAAATGTGGTTTAAACCAAGGCTCAAATTATCCTACTTAGGATAGATTGTGTGAAGACCCAGCTTTCTGGAAACAGCTGTGATGCTGGGAAACATGGAAAGAGAGAAGACCAGCAACAATCGGGATGAACTTCCTTTATATGAGTAATGGGGCATCATTGGAAGACCTGAAAAACCAGGTTAGGGATAAATTGCCATGTAGAAAATCTATCTGTATGGTTGCTAAGAGTCAACATTACCTTGATGGTATCAAAAAATATGATTAAATTATGATGGCACATCAGTTGGTTACGCTATGTGTTATACAATATTTTAATGTTCTGTGTCATTTTTATTTAATTAGACCACAAGATGGGTAGACAACAATTGTTGCTAATCTATGGACAAATATTGAGGTTATGTAGGTAAGTGTGGAAGAAAGAGAAGCAGAGGGTGGAGGTGGGAGTCAAGAGAGGAATCAGCCTGGAGTCGTTACATTCCCACAAGCTATTTAAGTTCAACCCCTCTTGAATTTCATTCTTATTTAGCGCCAATTTTGTGCTTACCATTAGTTGACTAGATTCTTGTATATATGCACAAACAACAAATCAGCTTAACTGGAACTTAAAATGCGGTCCTGATTCTTTGCACCTGACAAAGGTCATATGGAATGTATCGTGTCTGATACCTCAGATAAGGAGGAGATTCAGATGATTAAAAAACTACTATATAACCTCTTAACCTATGTAATCAAGGAAGACCGAGGCCACAGAGGTTATGAACATGAAGCTCCAAATAAAATTAGGATGACCCATTCATAACCTGCAAAAGTCCTCCACACCTTTTTCAACGTGATTTAAGACCTAATTTCTCTTCACAGTCAGGGTCGCCCAACACAATGTTTCTCAACCTTCAACAACTTTATGATTTACGGATTTCAACTCCTACAATTCTTGGAGTTGAAGTCTACATACCTTCAAGTTGCCAACATTGAGGAACACTGGATTCCAACATCTCACAGAAGACAACCAAGACAATTTTTCTAATCTCTCGAAGTCCTGAAGATGTCTTCTCCTGTTGAAGACCTGGAGAAGCACTATTCCACCCCAGAGAAATAATGATTATCGGAAAAATACAAGGAGTGAGGTCACTCATGGGACAACATACAAATGCCTGTTGTTTGGGAGGACAAAGCCAACTAGCTGGGTGAAATTTATATAGTGGATGGCCGCAATTGTCTTAACCGTGTAATAATTAATAGGGCAGGTGTAGACAGGTGGACCAAGTGGGATTTATCCAGGGCTACTGAGAAATGTGTTTACAAAATGCTTCTCTCTCTCTCTCTCTCTCTCTCTCTCTCTCTCTCTCTCTCTCTCTCTCTCTCTCTCTCTCTCTCTCTCTCTTGAGAGAGATCCCTCTCTCTCCCTCGAGTGTGATCTGCAAAAAGGCCATTTCAGAGGCAATAAGGAATCGAAGCCTCCTCTTCTTAATCTGTAAAATGGGAATAATAATTCAGACCTCCTTTCTAAAGCCTTCTTTCTAAAATGTTTCTTGTTAAGCAAGACATTAGCAACAAAGATGATTAGGGGACTGGAGGCAGGACAAGAAGCAATGGATGGAAACTCACCAAGGAGAGAAGCAACCTAGAACTAAGGAGAAACTTCCTGACAGTTAGAACAATTAAACAGTGGAACAACCTGTCTCCAGAAGCGGTGAATGCTCCAACACTGGAAGTTTTTAAGAGCCTGGACAGCCGTTTGTATGAAATGGTATAGAGTTTCCTGCCTAAGCAGGGGGGTTGGATTCAATGACCTCCAAGGTCCCTTCTAAGTTTATTAGTATTATTATTTGTTAAGTGAACGTTGCCTCATTTTACGACCTTGTCAAGATTGGTAACTGAATTGCTGCACTTGTTAAGTTAATAACAACAGTTGTTAAGTGAACCTGGCTTTCCCAGGGACTTTGCTTGTTGGAAAGTAGTCACATGAGAAACAACCCCCCCCCATGGGCACTGCAATCGTCATAAACACTGAAACGGTTTTCAAACACCTGAATTTGGATCACGTAACCACAGGGATGCTGCAACAGTTGGAAAACGGTCATAAGTCACTTCTTTTCCGTGCTGTTGTAACTTCAAACAGTCACTAAATGGCCTGTTGTAAGTCGAGGACGTCCTGCACTTTGAGAGTGTTCTAAACAATGCATACTTGTTATTTACGGAAAACTGGCTAAGTCCTTCCCTCTGTCTCTTTTCGTCTTTTCAAGCAGGCTCGCTTTAGTAACTCTTCTGGGAGGTTCTATATGGGATTCTGAATAATCCGCCTGTCATTTAAAAATAAAAGAACATTTAATTCTCATCTGGTTCCGAGTGTAAATTACACGGGTTAGTCAGCTGAAATCAAAACTTTGTGATGAGAAGAGTTTATCCTATGAGGGGGTCCTAAGGATCACGGTAATCAACTTGCTAATGCCGTCCACTGGGAAGATCTATTAGTAAAAGTCTCCCGAGCATTTCCAAGGCTTGGTGTGAAAAATGCTCAGTTATTTCTTTTCACATAAAAGCATCCCAGTGTTCTAGCGCATTTGAAACGAACACATCAATCTTTCGAGCTGGCTTCAGCAGGCTTCCCAATTATCATGCTTTCATAAGGGTCCACATATCCCAATAATTTAGTAATTGTTTACATTTCACTGAATTAACCAAAATAACCTGGGTCCCCACAATCAGATATGATTGACAGCCCACTGCATGCAGAAGGCTAAGCCCAAATTAAACAAGCGATGGGGAAATCCATTTGGAGAGACAGTGTGTTTAATATTCCTGGATATTAACTAATTAATTAGATTTTTCCCCATGCCTTTATTACTTTATAGGTAACTCAGGGCAGTAAACATACCTAATACCCCTTCTTCCTCCTATTTTCCTCACAACAACTGGCCCAATGTCACCCAGCTGGTCAGTTTCATCTGAAGTCGGTTAAATGGGGAGTCTGTGAAATCTCGGCTAACATTGAAAATCTGGCAGGTGGAACAGATTGCTGACTGACAGAGGTGGGAAAAACAAAAGCAAACCAACAAGCAAAGATGGGCACAACAGAAGTAGCCACAGTTCTAAACATGGATCCTTCATGCTCAAACATCTGGTTTCATATCCCGTTTTTTATTATTTTAACTTCAGCATCCTATTCAAGGTCATTTAAAGTCCTTCCACTCAACCTCCATTAAAATCTTTTCTCTTGTGTCCAACTCTCTCTCTCCTTCCTTCCTTCCTTCCTTCCTTCCTTCCTTCCTTCCTTCCTGCCTTCCTTCCCTTCCCCTCCTTCCCTCTCTTTCTTTCTTTCTTTCTCCCGCTTTCATTGTCTCACCATCCCTGAATGTTTTTAATTTTTTTCCTTCTTTTTCACCCTGCCTGTGCTTAAATGGATGTCATTTTCTTCTGAGCATTTTAAACATGAGATTTAATTGTTATTTATTGCATGAGAAACCACAAGGGGTTGGCGAGAGGGCAGGGACTTCGTATAAATCCTCTCCGGCTGCAAATAATGATAATATTAAGAGGCACATCTGGATACAGTTTCACAGAAGAGATTTCCCTTTTTTGAGCAAGACAGGGCTCAAATACACAGATGGTACAAGCTGGTATGAAAATATTCCGCCTCCTTCCACGGCTACATTTGTTGAAAACCATGGTAAGTCAATGAGTGGGGGGGATGTTTAAGCTTACATCTCTCCCCCAGCATGCCAACCCATAGCCTACTGTGATATTTGACTGTCTGCTGCGTCTAAACAGCTGGAGGAATGTCAAACTGTCACCACTGATTAAAATGGGATTTTACACAAGGCATCAAACATATTGTCAAAAATTCTAGATTTCACACCATGCAATGGGAAAGAAGTTAATCAGTCTTCCATAGAAACAGCAAACTGTCTGGATATTTATTTATTTGAGCAAAGGAAGGAAAGGCAAATGGTTTCTCCCAGAGTATAACTTAGTTGACATTTAGTCCCTTCCCAACCAGCATTCCCAGTGGCACTGAACTGGTGCAGAAGGCCCTCCCCAAATCATACATTATTAAACTATGAAATAATCTGTTTCATATAGATATATGAAATATATTAAAATATCTATCTTTATAAACATATTTCCAAATCCAGGGCTGTCTCGGTCAATATCCACCACCATTGTCTCACATGTCAAGAAGTTGGCCTTGTGAACCTGTTGTGAACTAGACCAGAAGACAGACATTATTTCACTAAGCAACTCTTCCACCAGAAACCCTAAGATCAAAGAGTCAATTTCAATTTCTTTGAAGCTACCTTTAATCCAGCCAAGCTGTTCTTGTATCTGCCCCAATATTAACTATTTCGTTTAGCAGCCATTCTCCAGAAACTTCAGAAGTCCTATCCTTCTCCTGCTGTCTGGGATTATTTAACTACCAATGTCAGATTAGGGGTGGTCATCTCAGAAAGTAGATGTTGAAAGGAGAAAAAGAGAAGTGTTGGGTTGGAAGTCAAAGTAAATTAGAGGTCACAATTGGTGGTTCACAATTACTGTTCACTCAGTGAAGGAGGTTGCCTCTGTCTATAGAAATTCTGGATTATACAGGACATCAGGTCATCATAAAGCACCTTTGGAACAATCATGACAGAACTGAAAAAGCTTCTTGGATAGGAAGCGAAACATTTTCAAGGAAAAAAAAACAAGACAGTCCAGCTGCCTTTTGGAAAACCACTTTTGTGTCTCTGTAACAGGTGAAAAGAAAGTTTCAATGGTCAATGGAAAACGGACATCATATAATTTTCTCCCTAGGTTAAAAAGTTTACCCATCAGATATAATTAAATATAGTACCTTCTATCTATAAGACATATTCTGACAATGGGCTATGACATCTCAAATCCTTCATGCGTATATCAAGTTGAAAATCCTTTGGACCATCGCAGTCTTACTTGGACATGGAGTAATCTGTTATATTCACATAAGGCCTTGAAGATTTCACATTAGCAGAGAAATTAAAACCAGGCAGGTGATGTGGTTGGAAGACGGGGGGTATTTTTACGAGTAGAGAATGCATGCCTTTAATAATTGCACAAAGGACATGCAGAAATTCAATAGGGGTTAAATCAATTTAACTGGGTACTCCCAAATTCATATATCTAGTTCTCCAATCACATATATATATGCAGGACATCGCATTTTGCTTATCTGGCAGCTGTTTTGGGTTTTATAATAATAATGTTGCATGGTGCACTTCCTGACGATCCCACTAAAATGATTTGTAAAAAGAAAAAGAAGATAGATATTACAAAGGGTCTTCAGAAATGATTTCTTGGGTGGAAATAAGCTTTAAAGCCTCAGAAGCTGCCTTTCTTTCTTTCATTCATTCGTTCTTTGTTCTTCCTTTGCAACAGGTTTGCTCAATCAAGGATATCCTCATAAAAATGACTTTGGGACTCTTTCAGAATTTCAATATGGAGATAAGGCAAAGGTACAAACAAAAATAGAAGATGAATCTCTGTGCCAGAGAATGCCATGGTTGAGAACAGAGAATGGTTGAGAACAGCTGCCTTGAACCTCTAGTGTATACTTGGCGTTCTACATATTTTACAAATCAGTCATTAATAAATTGAGGATTATACTTTTTGTTTTTTCACACACAGATCTGTCTGAGATGAAATAAGTGGGTTTTTGATGGGTTTGTTGGTTTGTTTCCCCTCCCCCCAAAATAAGTTCTGTGAAATGTTCATGGACAGAGGATGGATTCTAGACTTTAGTGATTAATGCTTGGAAAAGTTCTCCTTGTCATGGTATAATCTTCTTTTAGTGGCCAAATAGCAGCCTTTCTGACTTTTTGCACTTTAATTATCTCCTAAAGCAGTGTGTGTGTGTGTGTGTGTGTGTGTGTGTGTGTGTGTGTGTTTTCAAACTTGCGAATTTTAAGTTGGGTGGGTAGCATGATCAATGGGGAATTTTGAGAGTTGACGTCTCCCCTTGTTCAGGTTGCCAAGGTTGAAAAACACATACCTAATGGAAGCTATAATAAAGGAAGGATTTCGAATCAGGAAGTATTAGCAGCCATGGAGGTTATAAAAGAAGGGAAAGCTATGTAAACAAATGTTGAAAGAAAAAATCAGGTCCAGTTCCAAGGCGGGAATAAAAAAAATGGAGGCTGACTGCTTAGGAAAGAAGGTTCCTGTTTATTGATGAGTAGAACCAGCAATAGCACACAGTTCTGGGACAGCTGACAAAATGAAGTTGAGAGTAGGTGAGGTTTTATACCTTCTTTGGGGCTTTGTGTTTGAGATGCCTGTTCCTGTGCAAGGACCTGTCCTTTACAATTCTAATCGCTGTTGCCAGATTCCTATGGGGTCATGTAGGGGTCATGGCAAAGGGGGAAATGCAAATCCTAGGAATTTGTCTGAGTTAATCTAAACTTTTGGTTTGCCTAATTGTGTTGCTTATCTGGAGCCTCTGTTTGCTTATGAATAGAGTGTCCCCATCTTTTTGAACAGATCTCCTAAAGACTGACCTCTTCATGTTTTTGCTTGAGGCTGGGGCTGCTTTTTCTCCATTTCTCCTTTCGGGGAAATATTTTATCCTGCCTTTTTTTTTAGTATTCCCCAAAATATTCTCCTTTATTGGGGAAGAATGTCTTGTATTTTTTCAAAAGATTGTTTTCTCTCCATCACTCAGTCCTTTAGGAAATAATTGAACTATGGGAAGACAAGAAGACTGCAGGTCATGAAGGACTGAATGTCCCATGAAGAAGACATCCCTTGAGTACCTTTTCAAATCTGAGTCTATCACCAACAGATCCTGTTCCTTTGGTAGCGAAACAGTGTCAAAAGTCATTTCTTTCCCACCGCAGAATCAGGAAGAAGGTTTGAAAACAGAAATCAAAGCTAGGTTTCAGCCCAACATTCCTCCTTACGCAGGACCTAGTTTCTCTTCTTTAGCCACCCTCCTTTTTCTGTTTTTCTCTCCCCAATGGCACCCATCGCTCCTGAGAAATTGCAAAAGATGTCCAATGCAAATGAAAACTGGCCGGGTAGTAAGTCATAAACCAGAAATGGATTATTCCACAAATTCTGTCTTGCCAGCTCATCATTAAGCAGTGATGGCTGCCAATAAGGTTTTGAATAATGGCGAGATTTTTTTCCCCCATTATTTTTATCAGATTTCTTGGGGGCCTTTCGAAAGAATAGACCGCTCCTGATGGGGGTGGGGGGAAAATATGAACCAGCTGAAACCTGAGACGGACCCTTACCTATCTCATACGTTTCACTTCCTTCCCATCAGAACTATAGGGAATTGACCATTTTCATGCAACAATGCAACAGCCTCATTACCATCTTCTAAATATGCATGATGAAAACGTTGAATAATGGCCATCCAATTGTCACCCAGAGATTGGCCTTTTACCATCCAATGAACTAACATATTCATCCCCCAATGATGGCACACAAAGAGCTAAACGCCTAGAGGGGTTTCATATTTTTTATTTTGTGTGCATTTGTGTGTGTGTGTAGATAGATGATAGATGATAGATGATAGATAGATAGATAGATAGATAGATAGATAGATAGATAGATAGATAGATAGATAGATAGATAGATAGATAGATAGATAGATAGATAGATAGATAGATAGATAGATAGATAGATGAAAAAATACTGAGGAGGAGGCTAAATAATAAAAAAAATCTGTCATGTTGACTGACATTTTTAAAATCCATGCATCTTATCCAGGGAGAGATATGATTATCTGACTGTCATAGGATATGACATGACAAATCTTCCAACGCTGAATAAGAAAACGAAGGGTGAGCACATTTCAGGCAGCTGAGGGACAATAATGCTGGCAATTGGATTCCTCCAAAAAAAAATTAAGAATTATTTTATGCATCTTTGATTCAATGCGAAATTATAACTCTCAGTTAATATGCAGCTTATGTAAGCAAATTGACTCCGATGATCACGAAAAGCCAGAAATAAGCCCAATATCCTTGCTTGCTTGCTTGTTTATTATTTTTGTACATCCGTCGTTCTAATTCAAAACAAAGGTTGATTTTTTTTTAAATCGGATTTTATTTATTTAGCCTATGGCATCTAGAGAGGTCATGCAATCACTGATATACAAATCAGATGTGATGCTCAGGAAAGCTTAATATAATATTTATGGTTTATTACTTTTGTTGTGATCCTCAATATCATTACATTCCCAGTGGTAAGGAAAAGGGAGGGATCCAGAAATACGAAATCTATTTTTTGTCATTAAATTGCACAAGACAGAATTTGGGAGTGACCTGTTTGTTATTTTGAGGAGGCAGAAGTTTTAAGTCCCAATTTTTTTCAGTAAAAGCTAAGTTCCCTAACCAATCTATTTTGCACGAAAAGTTAGGGTTTTGTTTTTTTTAATGTCTTGTTTGTTTTGTGTTATTTTTGTTTGCTTGTTCTTGTTAAAAAGAAATTGGAGTTTTAACTTTTTTTTTTTAATAAAAATTAAAGTGATAAAGAAAAGTTGGTTTTGCAATCCGGAAATTCTCCTGTCAAAAGCCAGGCTTTATATGTTTTAAAACCTATATATTTCTGATTGCAGCATTTCATCTGGATGCTGAAAAGCCTCCAAATATTAAAAAAAAAACTTTTTACAATTGCCTTATAAATCGAGACATACAATCTCGAGTTGTGTTTGCATTCAAATATAAGAAGGAGAAGAAAAAATGTCAAGGAAAAAAATACTTCTATTGAAATCTGAAAACTAGGGAAGAAGGGAAAAGAGTTTTTTTTTTCCTTGATCCTTCAGCTTTCTTCATTTCTGGTGAATTAGCCTTCATCATCGTTAACATCATCATCATCATTATTGATGATTGATCATCGCACAGTCAGCCAGATGTTCAGATTGGATTTGGCATTTTTATCTACCTATCGAGTCCTTACCCAGGACCTGGGATAGGCAGATGTGGATGTTTGATGGCATTACAGATCTCATCACAGGATGGAAGCAGTTCCTAGTAAGGCCGCCTTTTGCAATGATGGCGAATTTGTCAATGCCAGTTATGGTGTTCAAGTGGTGCTCCAGTTGTTTTGGGATTGCACCCAAGGCACCTATTACTATTGCTACTGCCCTTGCTTGTATCATCATCATCATCATCATCATTATTATTATTATTATTATTATTATTATTATTATTATTATTATTATTATTATTTTCCTCCTTTGGCTTTCTTCTTCCAGCTTTTATTTCGCACGGTTTCCTTGTTTGTGAAGGAGGGAGAAACAATCATATTTTTCCTCCTTTCTTGACAATCCAAAGCCAGTGCTTGAAACTCATGTCCAGAGAATTTTGATATGCTCAGAGTCTCCTTTATATGTCAGCATGAAGAAAGGGGGGGGGGAGGGAGGGAAATTTCTCAGCTCCATTTAAGTCTCATGCAAAAAGCTTACAACTGTAATTAAATCATTAAATTCTTGTCTACGCTTCACAGAGCGTAGAGAAATTAACTTCCCACCAACCTCATTTTCTATTTGAACATGAAATAATGATTTTCTGCCAGTCTAATTACAAAGGCAACATCTGATCAAGCCAGCATCCAGAGGGGATTATCACGTGCACCGAGTATTAGACCTCATTACTAGCTTGAGTGCAAAATTATTACATCTTGTAATTGGATGGTGAGATTTATATACAGATCGGGCCGGTTTCTGTAAGATTATAATTACAAGCTTCGTTGGTTAGCTACTTATCAGAACTTTGCAGGGGGGAAAAAAAACAACAAAACAAACGAGTGGGCAAAAATGAGGATTTCATTAACCTGTAACCCTACCGTGGGGGAGAAATGACTGTAACATTCATGTTATGCATTAAAGAAAATGGGTTCGTCCATTCCTCTGTTGGCTTTGTGATGGTTGAGCAAAACAGTCTGTTTCATTTATTTAACCTGGATAATCTGGCCCTGGAAGACGGAAGGGAAAGAGAGAGAGAGAGAGAGAGAGAGAGAGAGAGAGAGAGAAAGAGAGAGAGAGAGAAATAAATGAATGAGCTGTCTCTTCTGCTACGCTGGGCTCAATGTATCTATTACTTAAGGGTAACCGGCTGTAAAACCATCCATTTTGTGAGTTGCAAAGGGGCCGGGTTTTTTTTTTCTTTTCTGCGGACAAGAAAACCAGGAGAAAAGCATCGATTGCAAGCGGGGGGGGGTTGAAGAAGGGAGGGGGAAAAATTCATAGACCATGCAGACACATAAATACAATCACGCCAGATCCATCAGCCCAAAGATATTTGGTAACTACTTCATAACATAGAGTAGGTGGGTATGTAGGTTACGCAATGAATGTATTTCTACGTATGGGTCTTACCTTCTACTCTTTATCTATGATGGCGCACAAGAGCAGTAAACATGGAAAGCAATTTCTGCACGATACAAAATGGGTTGGTTTATTTGTCCAACTTAGACAGTGGCCCATCCACCCAATGGATTGCCAAGAGTAGGACCCAATGGAATGGATAACATATCATCATCATCATCATCATCATCATCAAAGCATATATTATGTCATTTATTGTGCTTGATCTTTCTTCACCACCCAATGGATGTTGAAGAAAGAACAAACACAAGAGATGATATAATATATGCATAGATGATGATGATGATGATGATAGTATCTATGATTTCCAATCTTAATATATGCATTAAAAAAGGAGAGGTAAATGTTTCCCTGTCCAGTCACGTCTGATTCTAACACATGGTGCTCATCTCCATTTCTTGGCCAGCATTGTCTGAAGATGTTTTCCGTGGCCCTGTGGCCAGCTTGGCTATATCCCAACGTGCATGGAATGCTATTACCTTCCCACCAAAGTGGTACCTATTTATCCACTTGCAGTTGTATGCTTTCAAATTGCTAGGTGGGCAGGAGCAAGGAACAGGACCTGATCTGTAAGCTTTCAAGCTGACAAGCTCAGCATCTTTAACCACTAATATATGCCCCCCTAATATATACATTAGGTGGACAAATTATAAAGAACTCCTGTGATAGAATGATGCTTCAAGCTAAGTGTTACGTTGGAGCATCGTCAGGAATTAAAAAAAACACGCTCTTCACCAAAACTCTGAATTAGAGCTTTCACTCAGAAGATAAAAGGCACTTGATGACCCCCCCCCCAAGGCTTTCTTTCTAGAGAAGTGAAGTTGTTGGCTGAAGGACTTAACCCTGTTTTGATATTTCAGTTTGGTATATCGAGATAGAGGAAGCCCAACCTCCATAACAAGACACTATTCTGATTTGAATTAATGCCGCATATTCTGTATATATTGCATTTTGAAAATGTTGGCAAGCATCCCGAAGAGAGTTCGATGGTACAATATTACCAAAAGGAAGCACCAATGAATTAGCCACCTATCTCCAAGGAACCTCAGAATAGTAAATAAAGATTATGGTAATTATGAGAGACAGAAGAAATGGAGGGAACAAAGGCAATATGATAGGGATAGGTTAGACCTTTCTGATGCCTTCATACAATGACTGTGTGCGAATCTACATAGCCCAAAGCCTTCTTCTCTTGCAATGTTCAAAGCAAGATCCAAAAATTAAACTTAAACGTTTGGAGTTATATACAAAGAGTGTTAAATTTAGTTGGTCAAATCCGCCATTTTTTATCTCCTAAAATGCCTCTGAAGCTAAGACATTCCTAGCAATGAAATGGTCACAAAACGCTGCATGCCGAGACATGTTTTCATGGCTGTGGGCATCAGGTTTTCTTCTGATCTAGCAACCTAGGTCCTCTCCTAGCTCTCCAACATTGAAACAATAAGCCCCGAGCTCAAATCCTGGCTTAAGAGATTTGGTTTTCAAGCCATCAGGAATATTCCCTTTCTCTTAAAAGGCTCTTGAAAGTCTCTTAGCCTTTGCCCCCCACTGGGCTTTCAGCCCCCTCCCTGTGCTTTTTCTGCAGCCTGGAGATGAATGCCAGAGTGCCCTGCACAGTTTCTGAGCTTCACGTGGCTATCAAGGGTTTATCAATCCTATTTTAGAAGCACATTGATCTTTGCAGAAGATCTAATCCAAACTATGAAGTTCAATAACTCTATTACCTGCCAGGTTGTGATTGGAGACGCGTAATGCTAAGATTAGTGGCAGCCTAGCTGCCCTGCCAACATTGATTTGAACGGTGGAATTGCTTGTTTAACGGGAGGAAAAAAGGGGGGAACAAAACAAAGAGCAGAGGAGAAGGAGAAAACAGTGGTTGCTGGGCGATCAGACAATTTTCTTTTTCTTTTTAGTTGTGTCAATCTGCCCCGTCTTCATTGTCCGGGCAACCTCAATGCTTGCATCACATACCTGTTTGTGTTAGAGGTTGTGTAAGAGAAAGGGTGGGGAAGGCCAGGTGTCAAAGGTCTACCTCCTTTATATTTCTAAAACTAAACATTTACTGGGTGGAAACATTTTGGGACCCCGTGGCTCCTAGGTGGAACTATGTTGTTGATCCAGGATAAGGAACCAGGTGGTCTCCAGATGTTTAGAAGGACAGATCCCATCATCCCTGTCAATTAGCCATGCTAGTTGTTGCCTATCCCAGTGATTGCTGCATTGTCATAGAGAAACATCACTAGTGGTCCTTGATGCTCTCTGAGCTTGCAGATGTTTCATTACCCTAACTAAGTAACATCTTCAGTGCTCCAACGTCAGTGATGATGTTACCTAGTCAGGGTAATGAAACATCTGCAAGAAAACAAGCAAGCTCAGAGAGCATCAAGGACCCCACAATCCTCTCCTTCTCCTCCTCCTCTTTCTTTTCACAAACACCACTACTTTCTAGCACTGATGATGTTACCTAGTTGGCTACTGAAACATCTGAAGAACATAAGCAAGCTCAGAGAGCAGCAAGGACCCCACAGTCCTCTCCTTCTTCTCCTCTTCTTTCTCTCCACAAACACCACTACCTTCTAGCACTGATGATGTTACCCAATTGGGTCATGAAACATCTGCAAGAACACAAGCAAGCTCAGAAAGCTTCAAGGACCCCTCATGTCAACCCTGGGCTACAAATATTCTCCTTCATAAGCATCAATAGGCTAAGGTCATCTAACTATTGGACCACAACTCTTGCAGTTATGGTCCATGGGATAACTATGACCTGGATAACTGAGAATCTCCACAGACATTTTTACTGTAGGCTTGGTGGAAATGAAGTCAGGAGGCTGAATGTGGGAGTAAGATTCTTCTGCAAGGCCCCACCTCTGAAAGGCTGTATTCAGACAGCTGGTGACTGATTCAGACATGCAGTTTGCATTGGTCGCTGCAGGGATGAACTTGGATCAACTTCTAATCATCGTAGTTGTTCCTTTTTGCTGTGGGGCCACGTCTTTCTTCTCCTTTCCTTTTTACGTCTATTACCTAAAAGTAAGCACGGTCGTTCTAAGGATTTCAATGATAATTATAGTGGAGATTTTAAAGACCAAACCGTGGCTTTCACGTGTTGGGTGATTTCCCAAATCAAATCCGGTTTTTTAACTTATACATCTTTTTTTCCCAGAATTCCAAGGAAGGAAGGATAGCGCCTCCATTTAGATTCACCTAATCCAGATCATCCCGAAAGTCTCCACGATGAATCTTTAAGGAGCTGGTTATCTAATGGCAAAGGGGAGAGGTGGGTTTAACTCCCCAAGTAGTCACACTCAACTCGAGTTATGGGGTCAGTGGTGGCAGGTCCTCCCGGAATGCTTGACGCATTTCAGGCCTTTTGATATATGAAATGCCGTTGACATTAAATATCAAAATAATAAAGCTATTGCCATGAAATTATAGCTACTTCAACTGGATGCTTGTTTGATTGATGGCAATGCCTTTTCCTCGCCACTCTCCATTGGACTTCAGAATGTCTTATTCCTAAGCTTATATTTATTTACTTACAGGCCATTCACTCAAGAACAACTCATCCACAAACAGAGGGACAGAGGGAGAGAGGGAGAGGGAGAGAGAGGGAGAGAGAGAGGGAGGGAGAGAGGGAGGGAGGGTTGACATGACGGTGGTTAGAGCTGTGTGGTTCCAGAGTGAAATCTTCCATGGAGATCTTCTCCCAACCTTGAACCTCCCATATGATACAGCTTGTTCTTGGCCAAACTTCCAGGGTCAAAGAATGAATTGGAGACATGCCCACCTAGGAACGTTTGAGAGATAAGTGAGCATGGGGTGGAGAGAGACAAGTGAGAATGAGGTGGAGACATTAGCAATCAAATCTAGCTTCCAGGCATTTTATTCACTTGCCAACAGAAGAGAATATTTGCAGCTCAGGGTTGAACTGTGGGGTCCTTGGTGCTCTCTGAGCTTGGTTGTTTTCTTGCAAATGTCTCATGACCTAACTAGGGAACATCATCAGTGTTTCAAAGGAGTGAGGTTTGGGGGTGGAGAAGGAGGAGGAGGAGGAGGAGGAGGGGAAATGGATTGTTGGGTCCTGGTGCTTTCTGAGCTGGGTTGTTTTCTGGCAGACATTGCATTACCCAACTAGATAACATCATCAGCTTGATTTATTGAGTTCACTGGCAATTCACATGGGGAAGGGGAGATTTGGTGGAAATTATTTTCCCCATCCCCTTCTTTACCTATTTAAAAGATTTGGACAACCTCACAATTTAGAAGGCAAATCGGGATGGCTAATTCTTCTTCTTCTTCTTCTTCTTCTTCTTCTTCTTCTTCTTCTTCTTCTTCTTCTTCTTCTTCTTCTTCTTCTTCTTCTTCTTCTTCTTCTTCTTCTTCTTCTTCTTCTTCTTCTTCTTCTTCTTCTGCATTCTTGAGGAAACTGAGTGTGTGTGTGTGTGTGTGTGTGTATTCAAAGAGGACAGCCTTTCCCTCCCTCTCTCCTCCAATCACACTTTCTCTATGGTGCTCCTGCTAGGCAGACGCCACCGAGTGCAGGGATCGATCGCCAATCGATCCAGCAGACCAATCCATCACGTGGGTTTTCTTTCCAAAATATTTAATTAAATGCGGTAGCAAATGACGCCTCGATTTATGGAGCTCTTACCGAGCTGAACTTAATACCTTTCTAAGCATGTGGAGAAGGGGGGAACTGGTTGGGATTATAACCATCTTTTTCTGGAAGGAAGGAAGGAAGGAAGGAAGGAAGGAAGGAAGGAAGGAAGGAAGGAAGGAAGGAAGGAAGGAAGGAAGGAAGGAAGGAAGGAAGGAAGGAAGGAAGGAAGGAAGCCATTGACAGTAACCCTTAACATCCTAGTTTTCTGAGGAACTTCCCAAGATTTCTACGGGGCGCAAAGCAGTGGGATCCCCACTCAATAAGCACGAGAAAGTCCATCCTGGAAAAGCCAGCAGAAGAAATAAAGTCAGGCTCCAGTCTCCCAAGGCGCGCTGCACCACCGAGTCCATCATCCCCCAGCCCGGTGGCATCTGGCGATCTTGGATGACAGCTCTCCTCACACTCCCCTCTCCATTCCCTCGGCCATCCGGGAATGCCACTCGGACGAGGCTCCACTTCCCATCGCTCTCCCCAGCCCGCCTGGCTGGAGCTGATGGGAGCTGGAGTCCTCTCCCCTTAAGATCCCCCCCCGCCCCGTCGGAGAAGCGGCGCAGTAAATCCGCGCGTCCTGTGCGCTCCGGGCTGGCCCCGCGCATCAGCCAAGGGAAGCCGATCGATGGCCGGGAACGATCGCGCTTGACCTGCTTAAGAAAACAGCCATAATTGGTCTCGGCCCTTCCTTCCCTGCCCCGCTTGCCTCGCGCGTGTTGGCAGATCCTATGCTAAGGGATCCTATGCTAAGGGATCCTATGCTAAGACGCGCTTTCCAAGGGAATCTGGCGCGCCCGGGATGGAGGGAGAGAGGGATGGAGGGAGAGCGCGCGCGGTCGGCTGATATGGGGGAGGTGGGTCTCTGGGGCGAGCGGGGGGGAGGGGGCGGCGCCCTCCCACCTGGCCAGATTTCCCTGCCTCCCTCCCTTCCCGGACGAGGACAAAGGGGGAGGGGGCGCAGGAAAGGCCAGCGCCTCTGGCCAGGAACCCTGCGTGAAGTTAGCCAGCCAATCGGTGCGAGTCCGGGAAGGAGGGAATCTGGCGGGGTTTTATCCCCCCCTCCGCCTCCTGGGAGAGGGTCTTAAGGAAGTCGGGTTCAAGGGTTAGGAGCTTAGAACAAGGGTTAGGGCCTTGGATAGGAGAAAAGCTGGAAAGCCATAAGGCGTCTGGTTGACCCTGGAGGGGAGATGAAATGGATAGATGGATGGATGGAGAGAGGGAAGGGGAAGGGAAGGGAAGGGGAGGGGAGGGGAGATGGGATGGATGGATGGATGGATGGAGAGGGAGGGGAAATGAAATGGATGGATGAATGGATGGATGGAGAGAGGGAAGGGGAAGGGAAGGGAAGGGGAGGGGAGGGGAGGGGAGATGGGATGGATGGATGGATGGATGGAGAGGGAGGGGAAATGAAATGGATGGATGAATGGATGGATGGAGAGAGGGAAGGGGAAGGGGAGGGGAGGGGAGGGGAGGGGAGATGGGATGGATGGATGGATGGAGAGGGAGGGGAAATGAAATGGATGGATGAATGCATGGATGGAGAGAGGGAAGGGGAAGGGAAGGGGAGATGGGATGGATGGATGGATGGAGAGGGAGGGAGGGGAAATGAAATGGATGGATGAATGGATGGATGGAGAGAGGGAAGGGGAAGGGAAGGGAAGGGAAGGGGAGATGGGATGGATGGATGGATGGAGAGGGAGGGGAAATGAAATGGATGGATGAATGGATGGATGGATGGAGAGAGGGAAGGGAAAGGGAAGGGAAGGGAAGGGAAGGGGAGATGGGATGGATGGATGGATGGAGAGGGAGGGGAAATGAAATGGATGGATGAATGGATGGAGAGAGAGAAGGGAAGGGAAGGGAAGAAGAGGAGATGGAATGGATGGATGGATGGATGGAGAGAGAGAAGGGAAGGGAAGGGAAGGGAAGAAGAGGAGATGAAATGGAGGAAGGAAGGAAGGAGAAGAGATGGAAGACAGAAGGAAAAGAGGAACAGAGGGAGGGAAGGAGGGAAGGAAGGAAGGAAGCCTGCCCAGAGAGAAAGAGGAAATAATCACATATTTAGTGCCAGGAGAAAAAAAAAAAGAACCTTCCTGGTTTTCCTACAGACACTTTTCCGTGGACCCCTGAGCTTTGCCATTTCTTTTTCTGTGATGGTACATACAAATAACATTATGATTATTTTCCTAATGTCTCTTTGTGGAGGGAAAATGAGGAAGATTGGTTCATTTACTAAAAAAAAAAAAAAAGGTCTGTCTTAATGCTCAGCCCCTTCCCTTCATTTTGCCCTAACGAGGTTTTTGCACTTGGTAAATCACTGCCTCTCCAGCATCCTGGTTATTCTATCTGGTGGGAGATGAAATTTTCTATTGGAAATCAATGTGGATCACACTTTCTGTGATGATAGTGATCCTGTAAAAATTAGCCCAGGAGAAAATAGCAGAGAAAAGAGGGCTAAAATCGTCATCCAAAGCTATCTTTCTTAGGCCTGGTCCTGTCTTGAAAACTCGTTTGCTGCTCAGCGTTTCAGAATCATTGCCTTGTACACAGAATGCAAAAAAAATAGATTTTAAACCGATGCACACCCCAGAAAATTTCTCCCCTGCAAACAATAACAACAAAATAATCTTTCAAGATATTTAAAAAGAAGCATCCTTTCATGATTGACAAATACGTGGGCTTTTTCAGGTCTGGGTCTCACAAGGTAAATGTTTGGAAGACAAAGAAACAAACTGCTAACATTCAGGAAATTAGGAAAGAGGAAAACCCAAAGGTTCTATCACCAGAAAAGTTCTACTGAAGGTCTTCAGGATTTTGAGTGAAAATCTCAACAAGTTTTCATATACCACCCTTAAAAGTGGTAGACAGGTGTCTATCTTTTCATACTAGAGCTTCCCGTGTTCTATCAAGTCCAGCATTCTGTGTCATGATGGGACCAGCCACATCCATCATGGAAGGTCCCAACTTGGACAGGAAGTGATCACCCTTTGTTTCCCAGTAGAAACGGGTGGTTGCTTCCTGTCCAAGTTGAGATGTTCCATGATGGATGCGGTTGGTCCCATCATGACACAGAATGCTGGTGTTTAACAAGCAGCTTGACAGCTACCATGATTGCTTGCCATTGCTTGACTCAACCTTCATGAATTGGTCTAGTCCCTTTTTAAAACTACTTGAATTGTTGGCCATCAAATCTGAAATTCTACCAGTGATGGGGCTTTATGACCTAATGATGTCTTCCCAATTGTTAGCTTATAACATTCTGGTGGCTGGATGGAGTCACTGAAGCAGGAGGTGTGAGCTTAAATGGACTCCAGAAGATGGTAGAAGACAGGAAGGCCTGGAGGAATGTTGTCCATGGGGTCGCAACTAACAACAACAAAAACATTCTTCTGTTACCCATCTGGCATTAGATGTTGTCTACCCCACCTATTTTTAGAACACAACCATCATTATGTTGGTTGAGGCAGGCAGGATTCCCTTGAGTACCATTTGTTTGGGGGTCAAGGGAAAGGGAGGGTTTTGCCTTCTCTTTCTGCTCAAGATCCCCATGTACATTTGGTGGGCCACTGTGTGACACAGAATGCTGGACTCGATGGGCTTTGGCCTGATTCAGCATGGCTCTTCTTATGTTCTTATGTTCTTATTATCCCACAACCTCAGACTGATGTGAATTTGAATCATAGAACTGGAAGGGGACTCAGAGATCTTCTAGATCCTGTTCAGGACACAGGAGACTTTTACCACTCCTGTACAACTCTAAAGGAAGAAATGCTAGGGACCAACTTGAGACTCTTTCCCCCTAATTTTCTAAGGCTAGGAAATGTATGATGGATCTTCTTTCTCATAATTTACTTTTCAGGAATCCATCAACTCTTTTGCAGCTTTTAATATTATCATGGGTTTATTACCATTTTCTTGGTAGGGTTCTACGTCACCTTGACAAAAAAAAAAAAAGATGGAATAGACTCTTCTGGAAAAAGTAAACGATTGAACACATTGTGATGGGACTTTGTATCTGATGGGACCGTGCAACCAGCCTCACACAAAGCAGAACAATCATCAATGCTTTGATGTAATTTTGTGTAATCTCAACAAGCATCCAAGCCCTCCTCCCACTGTCACGCATCTCCCTGCACGCCCAAACACACACTGCTCCAAGCTCATTTTCCCCCCACTTGACAATAGATGCGAGCTCTAATGCAAATATTCCTGTTTCCCTACTGAATTAACTTTGTCACTTAGCCCAGAAGCTGGCTGCGTTAAGCTAGCTTGCATTTTAATTTGGCCCTGAAGTTACTTATTTCATTATTGATCAAACATAATGCTGAATCAATGATCATCTTGTTACCTGGGTCATTTCCATGTAATGCAGTGATATCACTGCCTGGAGTTACTCATTCCCATCCCAAAGTGACTTTACCATAAAATCAATGCTTGTTTGTTAGTGATATAAGGGGCAGCATCTAATATAAACTCAGTGCTTATAGTGGGAGGTCTCTGGCTATGCTTTCTCCTGATGCAGGGGTCTTCAAACTTGGCCCTTTTGCAATGTGTGGACTTCCACTCCCAAAATTCCTCAGCCAGCGTGCCTGGTTGAGGAATTCTGGGAGTGGAAGTCCACAAGTTATAAAAGAGCCAAGTTTGAAGACCCCTGTCCTAATGGCTCTGGGGTGGAAACAGGGCAACCAAATCAACCCGGTGAAGCTCAGACCACTGGTTGGAGAAGATAGGACCTGTTTGTCCTCACTTTGGGCAGTGACTTAGGATACACTAATGGCTTGGCTGGGGAATTCTGGGAGTTGAAGTCCACAAGTCTTAAAGTTGCCAAGCTTGGAGACCCCTTGCTTTGAAGGAAGTTATATTCTTCTACTCCCATTGTCCAAACTTACCAAACTGATGCCGAGGCCTATTCTACTATGACACCCACCCACTCACAGACAAAGCAGTCAAATTGTTACCAAAACAACCTTCAAACAATGATGGATAAGGGGGCAACCTCAACAGCCTCTTGTCCAATGGGCAATTTTGGTGGGGGCTTTTCAGGCGAAGTCATCGCGCAAACATTTTACCAAGACTAATCCTCTATTTGGCCCAACCTATTTGAAAAAGGGACTAATGAGATCAGGATCTGGCCTCAGACCAACCAATCATAACAGGCTGAGCAGCCATCTGCTCATGATCTACCCCAGGGGTTCTCAACCTTGGCAACTTTAAGACTTGTGGACTTCAACTCCCAGAATTCTTCAGCCAGCAAAGCTACATTCGGTTTATACTAATTCTCCCCAACTTGGGTCTTTACAGAGAAGTCTGCGTGCCACATCCTTAAGCAATCCCTTCCCTTGATTCGATTTTGTTGAAGTTGGCTGCCCTGTGCCAGTTCCTGAGTTAAGCAATCCAGTTAATTGCTGTTCTACAGCCATCCTTACAATGCAATGGATCCAAGCCTCTTACCCCTTCCAAGGCGTCTGATCTTGAGGCTGGGAAATCAGTTTATGATGCCATCCTAATAATAATAACAACAACAACAACAACAACAACAACAATAATAATAATAATACTTTTCCAATTGAAAAAGGCAACCTTACTAGGAACTGCTTCCATCCTGCGACGATATCTGTAATACCATCAAACATCCACATCTGCCTATCCCAAGTCCTGGGTAAGGACTCGATAGGTAGACAAAATGCCAAATCCAGTCTGAACATCTGGCTGACTGTGTGATGATCAATAATAATAATAATAAAGTTGGAGGTCATCTAGTCCAACCCTATACCATTTCAGACAAATGGCTGTCTGAAAACAGCCATTAAAAACTTCCAGTGTTGGAGCATTCATAGCTTCTGGAGGCAGGTTGTTCCACTGGTTAATTGTTCTAACTGTCAGGAAATTTCTCCTTAGTTCCAGGTTGCTTCTCTCCTTGATTAGTTTCCATCCATTGCTTCTTGTCCTGCCTTCAGGCGCTTTGGGGAATAGCTTGACTCCCTCTTCTTTGGGGCAGCCCCTGAGATATTAGAAGACTGCTATCATGTTCCCCCTCGTCCTTCTCTTCATTAGACTAGACATATCCAATTCCAGCAACTGTTCCTTGTATGTTTTAGCCTCCAGTCCCCTGATCATCTGCTTGGGAAGACTCTCTTCCAGAGGCCCACCCCTTGCCCTCTGCTCCCCACCCCAGAAGTTCTATTTACAGGACTTCATTAACCCATCTCTGCAATATTTGGCTAAAGCAGGCATTGAAAAGCAGGGGAAAGGGGAAAGGGCCTTCCTTCCCCTCACATCGGACCAGGTTCAACTTAGAACAAGCATTAGGGTTCACGGGGGACACCCAAGGGTAAATACCAACATAGGGAGTCATGGAGAGGAAGACACAAAAGGAATAATCGGATTTGGAAGAACTCATAAAACCCAAGGATCCTTGTGTTCAGCCAAGATCAACAAGCTAATATTGACAAAGAAACAGCATAGAGATGCCTGTTTGGTTGGTTGCTCTCAGGCGTGCACACATACACAACCAATCTTCTTAGTCAACACTTTCTTGATTTGGTTTTCTCTGCAGGGGACTGAGCAAATTAAGTGCCCCCAGTCTAATGGATTGACAACTGGCTAGCTGTGTTTGTGTAACATCAGGGCAGTTATACTCCTGGAAGTCCAGAGGGCATCTGTGTGGCAGGTCAGGATGCAAATACGTAGCTCACAACATATGCAGGATGCCGTTAGAACAGGCAGAAGGATCACCGTGACCTCCACAGGGCAGCCATGGAAGAGGACTAGAAGACGCATTCGTCCCATATGGTCAGTTTGGTGAGTTGTGATAAGGGGCAGATGGCCAAGCACGTGAGGCCATTTGGGTTAGTTGATGGTGCAATGCACAGGGAATGGGCTAACTCAGGGTCCAGTTAAGCTTGCTGTATAGATGCAGTCAGTGCTTTTTTTTTTTTTGTCATAGAACGCGCCGGAACAGAGTTCCGGCACCTTTTTCCCAACAAATTTTTCCAAGTTTTAAAAGTAATTTTTGAAAATTTGATGTTTGGTCCATGTGGACTTGAATTGCCCTGTCGAGCGTGGCAGGTCGGCAGCAAAATCATTAAAAGGGTGCATGTGGGCTGCTTGTGTGTCGAGTCTGATACATGCGTACTTTGTCTGCGCTGGTTGTGATGGCGCTGCTCAGCTTGTGGCACTGCTCGGCTTGTGATTGGTCGTGCGCTGAGTGCTTACTGCGGGCAGCGACCGTTATCTTTCAGTAACACTGAATGTGTGGGTGTGTGTACAGTGATTGACTATGTGCGAAAGGTAAATCATTTCGTTGGTGAATTGAAAATCTTTTTTTTAAATTTTGAGTGTAAAAGGGTGACCTCAAATTTAAAAATGAAAAAATAAAATAAAAATTACTTCAAAAAAAAACCACTGGATGTAGCTTGCTGATCTAGCGAAGTCAGACAAAAGAGGACCAGGTCCTGTTAGAGGCCTTGAATCTTGGCTCAAGGGAGTTAAGTCTTGAATGGAAGACTGGCTTTGCGGGACGTTCATGATGGGTTGAGGCCATCACGGATGGAGACTCAGGGCTGTGAAGCTTCCCTGACATTGATGGTAACCACCAATTCATGGAATCTGAAGCTGCTTCTTCCCATAACAGAAGCAGCCCAACCACCAGCCCTGAATTTGGTACCTTGTACAGGCAGTCCTTGAGTTATGACCACAATGGAGCCCAAAAGTTATGTCGCTAAGCAAGAAATCGGAGTTTTGCCCCATTGGACAACTTTTCTCACCCCGTTTGTGAAGCGAATCACCGCAGTTGTGAAGTTAGGAACACGGTTGTTAAGGGAATCTGGCTTCCCCCATTGACCTTGCTTCAGAAGGTCAAAAAAGGGGATCACGTGACCCTGGGGGACACTGTGACCGTCATAAATATGAACCGGTTGTCAAGCATTCGAATCACATGACGATGGGGATGCTGCGATGGTCGTAAGAATGAAAAAGTCACTTTTTTCAATGGCGTTGTGACATTGAATGGTCACTAAATGAACTGTTGAAAGTCGGGGACCACCTGAGTTGATTGGGGTTAGTCCCACCAGGAAAAGAGTCAGGAACGAGCCAATCCTAGTCTCTTAAAGCTACTTCCTTTCCCAAGGTTTCAGGAATGTTTCGGTCCACTCTGGTGACATTTACGGCGTCTGAATATTGGCATCAAACATTTGTGTCTCCCTGTCTCTCTTCACAAATGAAGTTGCACCACATGCTCGATTAAACGGTTTTTTTGGCTGAACAAATATAATTTAGGCGTTCCTGTTGTGTGGTTAGGTTTTATTAACTGGGTTTAATGCGCAGTGTTAACCATCCGTTGTGTCGGAGTATAATCAGTGGAAGGTCAGTGGAAGAGCAACATCTGGGAGAAATGATCCATCGAAGGCCGCCAGATGTGAGATGCAAAATCCAAGCAACCAGCAGATGTCAGACTGAGGTATCTATATCCCCTTGCTGCCCTCTAGTAGTTGGTCCTGTTAATTGTATGCTGGGATTGTGGGGGGTCTCAGAGGGTTGCAAGATGGTCTATTCCTCTCTCTCTCTCTCTCTCTCTCTCTCTCTCTCTCTCCTTCTCTCTCTCTCTCTCTCTCTCTCTCTCTCTCTCTCTCTCTCTCTCTCTCGTCTCTGTCTCTCTCTCTCTCTCTCCTCTCTCTCTTCTCTCATCTCTGTCTCTCTCTCTGTCTCTGTCTCTCTCTTTCTCTCTTTCTCTCTGTCTCTCTCTTTCTCTGTCTGTCTCTCTCTCTGTCTCTCTCTGTCTCTTTCTCTCTCTCTCTCTCTCTCTCTCTTTCTCTGTCTGTCTGTCTGTCTGTCTGTCTGTCTGTCTCTCGTCTCTGTCTCTGTCTCTCTCTCTCTCTCTCTCTCTCTCTCTCTCTCTCTCTCTCGTCTCTGTCTCTCTCTCTGTCTCTGTCTCTGTCTCTCTCTTTCTCTCTGTCTCTCTCTCTGTCTCTGTCTGTCTCTCTCTCTGTCTCTCTCTCTCTCTCTCTCTCTGTCTCTCTCTCTCTCTCTCTCTCTCTCTCTCTCTCTCTCTCTCTCTCTCTCTCTCTCTCTCTCTCTCTCTCTCTCTCTCTCTCTCTCTCTCAAAGTTGCCACCATCTATGAGAATGGATGCTCCAGAAGACAAATTATATCCAGGTCCTTTTTTTTTTCTTCCTTCTTTGCAATTTGTCCTTCTCTAAGCAAGTATGTCCCTCTGTGTGCGTATTTGTGTATGTGTGTGGCTTCCTTAAATGGCTTAGAAAGCACTTAAGGCCCTAATGGCTTGTGTTGGCCAGCATTCCCCAATTAACTAATATCACTTTGATCCTATTAACGTGGAGGCTTTTATAACCTTCATTTCCACACCAGAAGATAATCCTTTGCTTGTATATTTACAAGTGTGCGTAAATCTGTCTTCCCTCTGCCACAATCTGTCTTCCTTTACAAGCAGGTCCTTAAGCAGAACATTTGTTTGATCCTGTCCTGGGATCTGTTCTACAAACAGCAGTTGGGCCTGGAAGAAATGGCCGGGGGGGGGGGGGTGGCGGCGTTTTGGAGCATGACCTGAGTGCCTTTTTTTCCCATGACCCAAACTTTTCTGATTCCTGCAATTACAGTTTAGGAGACTCAGGATAAAAGGTAGCCTTTGAAACAGAAGCATCAGCTGAAAAGAAAGAAAGAAAGAAAGAAAGAAAGAAAGAAAGAAAGAAAGAAAGAAAGAAAGAAAGAAAGAAAGAAAGAAAGAAAGAAAGAAAGAAAGAAAGAAAGAAAGAAAGAAAGAAAGAAAGATTGGGATGATAAATCAATTCAAAAAGAATAATGCTGAAACGAAGAGACTGAAAAAGCATTTTCTTCTTTGCTTCCCAAAGACAAATTTCAGTGGTGTCCTCACTGAGGCTGCAGTGGCTGATGGGAGTTGTAATCCAGTGCAACTTTGCTTCCAGATTCATTGGACTACTACGTCCATCACCCTCTGCAGCATTAACGAGAACCCCTCTTAAATTATTCTTTTAAAAAAACAAACCACAATCTGGCAGGAATTGAATATCGCACATCCTTCAGAGGTTGCAGACCACAATTCAGACCAGTGTGGCTGATAGTGAGGATGGTGGGGGGCTGCATCATGTTCCAGACCCCTTCCATTTTCCCCCCTCCCAGAATTCTAAGCTTTGGGGGGGGTAGAGAATTTGGAGGTGGAGCCTATTATATCTGGACATCGTTAAGATCCGGCTTTAATTGCAACAATCTCATTATCTCTATCTAGAAACTCCTTCAGAAAACAGTTTTGCCCCCCCAGGCAAATTAAACGGTATAGGCAGGGTCTCCCGCTGGAGCAGGGGGTTGGACTAGATGACCTCCAAGGTCCCTTCCAACTCTGCTATTCTATGTTCTAAGCACTGGACTACCACTCCCTTCATCCTCCCCCAGTTGATGGGCATCGTAGTCCAAGTCATGAAAAGAACCCCGACTGACCTGAAGGTGAGCATTACATCAAACCTGCCCCCCTCCTCCTATCAGTCTCCCCATTATTGTGTTTGTGCAATGTATAGTGTGCGTTTTTTGTGTGTGCGCTGCCCACCCACCCCAGCGTAGGTGTCTGTCTGTGCGCAGAAAGAGAAAATTGCAAAGAAAGTGCTTTTCTGTTGCTTCCTCTTTGCAAATTGTTGCTGCCCTATAGAATCCCAGAGCAAAATTCAATCGTGATATTAATTAGCTGAATTTATATATATATATATATAAAATTGGGGCTGGCCAGATGTG
>JARGCV010000065.1:160000-275000 GCA_034064705.1 Bothrops alternatus
CAAGGAAAAAAGCCCCGGAGGATCGGGTGTCCGGGTTTTCCAATCCCTTATTAAATAGGCAAAGGCTTGGCCGTTTAATAGTTTGCTCAAACTTTTTAACCTCCCGGATTTATTACCTTCAAATATCAACGAATAAATGGCATATTAAAAAGAAAGAAAGAAGTAAATCATAGGAAGAGCCCGTTTAGGAACGCGAGAGAAATAATGTTCAAGAGGAGAAGATCCGGTGAGTTTGATGCCCCCTAACAGAAGGGGGGGAGAAAAGTTGGAGAGCAGCTTGTTTTATTTGCTCAAAATGCTTTTCTAATGCTCCAAAGAAAGAAAGAATGGAAAAAAAGAGATTTAGAGGCCTAGGACGGTTTTGCAGAAAGAAAATCTGATCACCTCTACGCCATCGCCCTTAGTTACACATCTACAGGAAGCAGACAGAAGGTGCAGATTTGATGGTTTTGATTGACAGCTCCTCGCATTGTTGGGCAGCTTTAATAGAATTTATCCCCGGGCCCCTCCAATATGCAAAAGAGGGGAGGGGGGTTGTGGAAAGAAGGCAGCATAGCCAGACTTCTGCCAGATTCAGATTGTGTGATCCTCCTTTTATTCCTGCAGAAATGGAAAACAGCCTTTTTAAAAATAATAATAATAATAATTTCTAACCTTCCTAGGGCTGCTTTCTCTGTTTTAAATTCAGATCCTGGTGCACGGAGGGTTTTCAGCCTCGTTTTTTTTCCAGTCCAGGCTCCTCCTGCCTTACTTTTTCTGCAGAGAAAACCCAAGCCTACTTTTTTTAGAAAATAGTTTCTTTCCATCAGGAAGAGAGTGTAAAATGAGAAAAAGACCTCACGAGTTTCAGGGGAAAAAAAAACCCTTTGGAGAGGTCTGAGAGTTTAAGATTGGGAGGCTTTTGTTGAAATTCTCTTCCCCCCCCCTCCAGCCAAACCTACCCCACCTGGAGACCTATACCTAAGGCAGAATCTCTTTATCCCGGAGGATTCCCTGGTAGAAACTGTCTTTCACATTAACCCACTTGGCCTCCGTCTGGGACAGGATCCTGCTGACTCTGTTTGTGTGATTTGCTAAAGTTATTGGCCATCATTTTAGGCTTCGGTTTTTTTTCTTTTGCAGGGGGGGGATTAGATGCCGTGCAAAGCCAGCCCTGGGGGGGGGGAATGGCTGAATCCAAGAAGCCAGTAAAATCTGGGGGTTATGGGAAGGCAGCCCCAAATTCCACAGATTCTTACTTTCAGATAAGTGAGTTTGCTGGGTCCATCAACCAGTGTTTGGGGGTGTCCCAAAGGTGGTTTTTTTTCCCCCTCACGAGACAACTGGACTTTCTTGTTTGTTTGTTTTTTTTTGTCTTTGAAGACATTTCACTTGTCATCCGAGCAGCTTCTTCAGCTCTGACTGGATGGTGAGGAACGGAAGGATTTATACTCCTCGCAGACGGCTGCTCATTTGCATCCTTTGGGAGAGTCGTTGAGGCCATTGGGAGGTTTATCTGTGTCCTCAGGCTCACCTGAGTAGGGCAAATGGGTGTTCAGCCTTTCCCTTTCCCCACCGGGCTTTTTTTTTCCCCTTTGAAGGCCTTTCGCTTCTCCTCCGAGCAGCTTCTTCAGCTCCACCATCCAGTCAGAGCCGAAGAAGCCCCTCGGATGAGAAGCGAAACGCCTTCAAAGAAAAACAAGAAAGACCAGAGTGGGGGAATGGAAGAAAATTCAGTGGCCTGGTTGAAAAAGCAACTCTCATATGACCTGGATGACTGAGATTCTCCATAGACGCTCAGTGTTTGGGCTGGGAGGGGGGTCCCCATTCCTGCTTCTAACCCCTCTCTCCCCGCTCTCTCCCTCTCCCCCTGCCGTCGCTCCAAGGGCACCCAGTATGAGCTGAAGGACAGTCCCGGCGTCCAAGGGCCGGCCTTCCCGCCCCCTCACCCGGCTTTCTACCCCTACGGCCAGTACCAGTTCGGCGACCCCTCCCGGCCCAAGAACGCCACCCGCGAGAGCACCAGCACGCTGAAGGCCTGGCTGAGCGAGCACCGCAAGAACCCCTACCCGACCAAGGGCGAGAAGATCATGCTGGCCATCATCACCAAGATGACCCTCACCCAGGTCTCCACCTGGTTCGCCAACGCCCGGCGCCGCCTCAAGAAGGAGAACAAGATGACCTGGGCGCCCCGCAGCCGCAGCGAGGACGAGGAAGGCACGGCCGACGGCAGCGAGGACGGCGAGACGGACAAGCGCGACCCGGACGACGAGGAGATCGACCTGGAGAATAGCGACGCCGAACCTTTCGACGGCGCCGCAGCCGCCGGGGACGCCGCCGGGGACGCAGCCGGGGCCCAAGCCGGACAGCTGCTCCTGCACGTCGGGGAGAACGAGCGGGCCGACCAGGAGGGCGGCCAGGCGACGGCGGGGGCGCTGCGCCTGCCTCCCCCCCTGGAGCCCGGCCGGGGCAGCGACACATCGGAAGAGGAGGAGGAGGAGGAAGAGGAAGAGGACGAGGCGGAGAGTTCCGATGGCTTCGAGGAGCTGACCGGCGCTCAGCAGCGCTTCCTGAAGGCGGCGGAAGCGCGGCGGCGCGCCTCGACGGGACCCCCGGGCTCCCCGCCGCCTCTCCGCAGCCCCAGCCCGGTTCCGCAGCCCGTCCAGCCGCCCAAGCCCAAGATCTGGTCCTTGGCAGAGACGGCCACCAGTCCGGATAACCCCTCGCGCAAATCTCCCCCTGGCGGCGGAGGAGGAGGGGGGTCCCCCCCGGCTGGCCCCCCGTGCCTTCCTCTGGGCCCGACCCCGCAGTCCGCCCCGGGCGCCCCCGCGCACAGACTGGTCCCCTCCGCCTGCCCGCTGGGCAAATTCGCCGGCTGGTCGGGCCGGCCCTTCTCGGCCGCTCCCCCGCACGCCTCCCACCCGCTGACCTTGCTGAACACTCCCCATCTCTTGGGACTGGCGGGGGGCAACGCCAACACGGCGCCCGCGGCGGCGGCAGCGGCGGCTCTGGCGGCTTTTTCCAGACAGGCGGACCAGGCGCCGAGCGCGGAAGCCTCCGGAACAGGTAACCACTGGAATGGGGTTGGGGGGGTGGACAAGCCGCTGGATGGGAGGGGGGAACAAGCTGAAAAGACGCTTTGTTGGGGGAGAGCGGGGGGGCGGCTGGAGACCCCCTTGGGTCTCTGCGGGCAAGTCAACCGTTGGTCCTTTTCCTCTCGGCCGGATCGAAATAGATTTGGGGGTCGGAGGAAGTTCTGGGGGAGGGGGCTGGAAGATGGGGCGTTGGGCTTAATGCCCGGTGTAATGGCCCGCGGAGGGCTTTTTGGAGGGGGCAAGCGCGTTTGAACTCGGGGTCCTCGGCGGCTGCGTTCCCACGATTTGCTGAGCCCCCGAAACAGTTATCCCTCCCCTATCTTAGCTTGATGTGCGGATCCAGGTCTGGGCTGGCTGGTTGGGGGGGGGGAGTTTCTGCCGGTCGGACAAGACTGGAGAATTTGTGAAGAAGAGCCAGGAACCTCAGTTGGGGTCAGGGCGGGCAAATGGGTCGTGCGAAGCCAGCCAGCCAGCCAGCCAGCCAGCCAGGAATTCAGTTAAAGGGCGAATTGGTGAACGTAATTCAGTACCCAGAAGCGGAGGACCGGGAGGTGTGAAAGAGCCAAAGGTACCCCCAATAAATGCGTTAATGGATTAAAAAAACAAAACAAAACAGGGAGTGCGAAAATTGCAGAAGACGGCGGTTTGAAGAAGTGGGGGGAAAAATCCTCGGGAATTTGAAACCCCGCGACAGCTACTGAACGTGTGAGAGAGAGCTTGAGAGAGAGAGAATCTGAACAAACGTATTTCTGATTTTGCTTCTGGGATGTGGTGGGGGGGGGGAGAGGAACCCGGAGAAGAATCTCGGCGGGTGAAAGTCTCCTAAAAGCAAATTAACTCAGTCGCCTAAAAAAAAAAAAAAAAAAACTTAGGCGGAAAGGAAACCCTTCCTGACGTTGCCTTAATGCCAGCTTCTAGTCTGTTGCAGAAGATTCCCGCGCGGGTGGGAGAACCCTTTGGGTTTGCAGCAGCAATTAAATCGAACCGGGGTGGGGGGGAGACGAAACGGGATGGAAGAAGCCCTCGGGCAGTTCCCAAACGGGGATGGGAAGCAGAGGAGGGCTGCTGTAGTCAAAAAGCAGATTTTTTTCCCCCCTTGCTGCTGACTGTTTGCAGAGCCCAACCATTCCTCCCCTCCCGCCCCGGTGGATTCAGCAACCTTCTTTGCTTATGTCTTCTCTGTTCTGCACCTGGAGGTGCCTGTACTGGTTTTCGTCCACGTCACACGGTGGTTTTGGAGGTCTAGGGTCTCCCCAAGCCTTCGCTCCCTTCCTCACTACTTACTCGGAAGTAAAGCTCGGCAACGAGTGGGCCTTGAGCGGGAAGAAGGGGGTAGGAATCAGAGGAGGAAGAAAGTGGAAGTGAAGATGTGGGCTTGGGAACTGCGGAGCAGATGTCATTGTGGTGGTGGCTGTTGGCTCGGTTGGTTTGGCCAACGCGCTGAGTTAAGCTCTGAAGAAGGAGAGGAATTTCAGGGACCGGTTAGAGAAGAACCTCCAAGGTGCTTTGCGACCAGGCAACAAAAACAACAACAACAACAAAGGATTTCTCTCTTCTTTGTTTGCTTTCGTTTGTTTTAGATCGATCTAGTGCCTTGGATGTAGAGAAAAAGTTAATAAAGACCGCTTTCCAGCCAGTTCAGAGGCGGTAAGAGTTCATCTATTCCTAGATTAGTTGATCTATGAAAAGGGAAAGTTAATTGGGGGGTGGGGGTGGGGAGGAAGCGCTGGCTTAGAAATCGGTTTTATTTGGAACTGAACGGGCCGTTTCACCCAAGAAAATGTCCCTGAAGTTATTTCCAAGCAAACTTATGAAAGTGGAAACAAGATTATATTAGGGATTAGGGAATGATTGAAAAGGGAGACGCTTTGGTCCCCTCGCCGAGGTTAGTACTTTAGCTTGTATTTTGTGGCTTTTAAGTATAATTACTGTCAAATAATTTTGACGTTTCCCGTCTCCCGAGTTATTAAAAAAAAACCTCGACTACCTCGACTCGGGAGATATAGAAATGTTTCAGACCAACAGTTGTCTCTCTCCGGTGTGTGAATATGTGTGTATGGCATGGGTTTTATTTTTGTTGTTAGAACACACTTGCAAGACGAAGCTCTCCATTGCCTCCCGTTCCTAATGCAATTCAAAATGGGCTGTATTTAAAAAGTGGTTTAATAGATAAAGGTTTGGCACTGGGTTATAAAGTACGTGTGTAGAGAAAGAAGCCATTAGCCTACTAGGTTATAATTAACCGCTCAAACCATAAATATAAATTAGCAGGAATAAGAAAACCAAAATCTAAGTCTAACAACAAAACATTTTGGCTCCTGTCCTTTTTCTAAGCTCCCAGATATGTGCTTATTTTTTATTTTATTTTTTTTACTTCTGTGTCTGTAAATATACAGTATATGCACAATACAAGAGAACTGAGCATGTTTTAGCTCACTAAAATCAGAAAACCGAGTTGGGAGGTATTTCTCATGAATCTTTCGAAAACAGAAAGGAGAAATGCAGGTATACACAGAGAGTAATGAAAAAGTGGGAAGCCAAAGGACAGCTACAAATTGTGTGGCATTCTGCATTTTTTTTTGTAATTAAAATAATTTTAAAACGAAGGATTTGGTCCAGAATACATTGGGGCCTCTGTCAAAGTACAGGAGACCTATTAATATGGTACTGCTGAATTAATTAAAAGCATTCCAACACCTTAAAGACTGAACCCTGGTTTTATTTTTATGGCTGAAGGGTCAAGGGAGATCTCACTCTTCCCCTTCAAATGCTAATTCCACAATAAATTTAAATTAAAGAAAAACTCCCAGGAAACCTTGATTAGCATTTCGCATATTGGTTCGAGCAAAGATTGCTATTTAACCAACACGTACCCAAATCTGAATTTTTCTGTATCCCCTTTTCTTCTTCTAGGCCACAGAACCAACTCGATGCTGCTATGGTTTTATCGGCGTTGTCATCATCATAGTTGATTTTTTTTAATTATTGTTCTAATGGTTGTAAAATAAAATTATCTGTATAGTTACAGCTTGTACGCATGTCTGTGTATTAAATGAAACAAACAAACGAAGTGTGTTTGTGTGTGCGTGTGTGTGTGAGAGAGGGGCAGGAATCCACTTCTGTCCAATCATCTGGATTAGCTGAATTCGTGAAGTATTTTTTTTTTTTTGGTGAAACCTGGTGAGAAATAAAAGACCTTCCTGGTTTTTTGTTTTGTTTTGTTTTGTTTTCGTTTTTGTATATAGAGTAAAAAGCGCGCGTCAGCGCTGCACACACGCGCAAATGTACATAACTGCGAAATCAAACTGTACAAGAAAGTATATATTTTTGGCTAATAAACTGTTGCCACTTTTGACTACGCTTTTTCTGATACCAGCAGCTGGAACTGGGATTTGCCTTTTATTTTGATGGGGGGGGAGAGAGAAACAACCCCCTTTCACTTGGAGAAGACTTGTCCTGCTTTTCTAAGAGAAATATCCGTCACGGCTTTGTGAAAAAGAAAAAAGCTAGAGAGAGAGAGAGAGAGAGGGAGGGAGGGAGGGAGAGAGAAAGAGGGGGGAGAGAAAGAGAAAAGAAAGAAAGAACTCTCTACGGAGGGGGGGTGCTTTCTTGTAATTTGGGGCAGGCCTTTCAGAATTGGGGATCCCCTGCCTTTAAACGGCCCGACCGCCTTGAGGATCGCTAAGCTGATCCTGAACTGAACTTTTTTTTTTTTTTTGCAAACGTGGGGCCGGGTGAAATTAAGTTTCCTGCGTGGGCCCAGGGCCCCCTCGGTTCTAGTAAGCCAGGCGTTTTAAGGAGAGGTGGGTGTCTGTGCAGGCCAGGCGCGCATGTCCCCCAGGTTCCCCTCCCCCCCGGTGCGGAGCCAGGGGCTCGTTGGATGGGGAGTCCCAAAGCCGGCTGGGGGTCTCTACAGCTAAGAAAGGCGCAAGGTCTCTCGGGGAGGGAGGAGGGGATCGGGGGGGGGGGTTCGGAGCGGGGGAAAAAAAGAGAGAAAGTCTGGCTCTTCCTCTTGGTTTCCCCCTCCCCTCCTCCCACGCGCCATTCCTCGGAAGGGGTCTGCGCCAAGAGCGCAGCGACCCGCAGGCCCGCTTTTGGGGTGGGGCCGCGCAAGGGGACCGTACTCTCCTGCGGTTATTTTACGTGCATTTAGACAAGCTAATTTTTATTTATTTATTTTTTGGGGGGGGAGAAAAAAATGGGAGGTGGGGGGAGGAAAGCGAAAGCACCTCCAGAAAGCGAAAGGCCAATTTGGAATCCGCTACACTCTGCAGTCCTGGACTTAAAACTTCTGGCTTTGGAGATTAAAAAACCTGGATCCGGAGCGCCCTCTGCAGGCGGAAAACGGCACGCCTCCTTGGCACCGGGATTGTGTGTGTGTGTGGGGGGGACCGTTCCTCCTCTGCCTCGCAGCCGGCCGCGTTTACTCGGAAGTAAAGGCTCACCGATTTCCAGACGGAAAAAAGATGCCCAGGTAAGTTTGTCCGACCGCGTTGGTTTCCCAAAGCACAGATTCCCCTTGAGCCCCCTTCCGTTGCCCCCTCCCCCCCAGTTGCATAGGGGCGCCCCTTTGAGGAGGCTGGGGTTTTCCTTTTTTTCTGAGGAGGGGTTTTGTGGTGCAAAGAAAGCCAGTAAGCCCCCTCCCACACACCCATCCCCATTGCATTTCTGCCAGCGGGAGGGAAGCGTGGAAAAGCAAGGGCAGGGAGGGAGGGCTTGGGGGCAAAACGGGGGTGGGGGGGCTGATGGGGGTGGTGGTGGTTGGAAATTAAATTCGCTCCGATCTGAGCCCCGACACCCCAAGGACCCTATTATTCGGTGTTTGTTGGCTATCGATTTTCTTCGCCACACATTTTAATCTCTCTGGCGATTTGATGTTTTAAAGAGGAGTATTAATCTGTCCTTGCAAAAGCTGGAGAGGGGAAGGGGAGGGTGTCTCTCTTTCCCCCATCCAAGAAAGTTTGGCTGCTGACTTTTCTTAGTCTTCAGCAGGAGAGCATCTATGGGCAGCTGGTGTGTGTGTGTGTGTGTGTGTGTTAAACGGTGGGGGTCCTTGGTGCTCTCTAAGCTTGGATGTTTGCTTGCAGACACTGCATTACCCAACTAGATTACATTATTGGGGCCTGTGAGTGTGGGGTTTGCACTGCTCATAAACAGTAGCTTGCCCTGCCAATGTTGGCGGAAGTGTAATTTCCTCCCTGGTAGGTTTTTTTTTTTAATTAGGATGTTGTTTTCTGTTTGTTTGTCTGGTGTTAATCCCTGCTTATCTGGGTGTTGGCAGCTGGAGCGGAGACGTTTTGGTCCTTGGAACTACCAAGGAGAAAAACGTCTTCCCCTATTAACACTGCATCGGTGTAGTCCTTGATTTATGACCACAGTGGAGCCCAACGTTTCAGTCACTAAGTGAGACAGTTGCTAAGTGGATTTGGCCTCATTTGATGACCTTTTCTTGCCACAGTTGTGATTGTCACAACAACTCACTGAGTGAAGACGTTTGAAAGTGGTCTGGCTTCAAATGCTTGTGGTTGTGGACCCTGCTTGGTCTTGGTCTAACTTGATTGGTTAGTGAGCTGAAGCATCATGGGAAGTTGAGGAAACCTTCTCAATGTCAGCCACATTTCCTTATCAAGGAAACAAGTTTGCTAGAAGAACCGTTCTCAGCCAGAACTCTTCCAGAAGATCTGGGAGACTGGATTCCCAGGATTTCCAAGGCCAATCCCATTTGTTGAATTCCTGGTCTCTCTCTCTGAGCTTGACTGTTTTCTTGGGAAAGTTTCATTTTCAGGCTAGGTAGTGCTATCAGTGCAGTGGTGGGATTCAGCTGGTTCACACCTCTTTGCAGAACCGGTAGCTCATTTTTTGTGGCCCAGGCCCAGAACGGACTTCCGGAAGCGGCATCCACACAGAGAACCGGTTGTTCACCTATTTGAATCCTATTTGTATTAGTATGAAGGGAAGTGGGGCTTGCTAGATCTTTAGTTATGCCAGGATTGATGGGGGGGGAAGGGGATGGTCTAGCTTTCTTCTGGAGGGCTTCTTGATTGTTTATGTTAATAAGGAATTCTGATGGTTGCATTTCCTTGTGTCTCAAGAAGGAATTCTGAAAGAATTGCAATTCTGCTGAGCCTCTTGTTGGTCTAAAATATTAGCAGCACCCCAAAACTGAACCAGTGTCTACCTTTCTCCTCCTTGAAAAGGCAAAAATGAAGGTTTGGTTTTAGATGCAGCTTTTCGCCTCTCAATTTCAAAGCACTAATTGCCCAAACCTAATGGTTCCTTGCAAATCACTCTAAATGTTCTGCATTGGGTTTGTTTTTGTTTTTTATGGTGGTTGCCCGTTGCTTTAGTTCTACGTTTGGTTTCAGGTTTCATGAAGTAGTGCTGATCATCCCTGGTAGTTGGCAAGACAGTAAAATTAATTAATAGAAACCCTCCATGTAGGTTTTATTCACAGACGACAAAGAAGCCATACAATTTCCTTGAATGTGCCCAGCTTGCTCCAACTTTTGAACGGGATCATTGCAAAGGAAGAAATTATTATTATTATTTATTATTATTTATTTGACTTCTATGCCGCCCTATTCCGGAGAACTCAGGGCGGCTCACAACATAATAGAAATCAACATTTAAAAATACATGCATATAAAACCCCTTAATTTAAAAAAAAACAATCATTCAACATACACACAGACATACACTGGCTGGGGCAAGGTGTTAACTGCCCCAGGCCTGTCAGCAAAGATGTGTCTTCAATAATTTGCGAAAGGCGGAGAGGGTGGGGGCGACACGGATCTCCGGGGGGAGTTGATTCCAGAGGGCCAGGGCCGCAACAGAGAAGGCTCTTCCCCTAGGCCCCGCCAGGCGACACTGTCTGGCTGACGGGACCTGGAGAAGGCCGACTCTGTGGGCCCTAACCGGCCGCTGGGATTCATGGGGCAGCAGACGGTCCCGTAAGTAACCTGGTCCGATGCCATGTAGGGCTTTATAGGTCATAACCAACACTTTGAGTTGCGTTCGGAGACCAATTGGCAGCCAATGCAGCTTGCGGAGTGATGCTGAAATGTGGGCATTTCTGGGCAAGCCCAACACTGCTCGTGCGGCTGCATTCTGCATTACCTGAAGTCTCCAAACGTTTTTCAAAGGTAGCCCCATGTAGAGAGCATTGCAGTAGTCGAGCCTCGAGGTGATAAGGGCATGAGTGACTGTGAGAAGAGACTCCCATGGATCTAGCAAAGCACACCCGTGTTTTACCCTGAAGAACCTATTGACGATATGGATTCGGTTCATGAATTATGATGGACCTCAAAAGGTTAGGGCACGGGTTCAGCGGCCTGAACTGCAATGCTAAAACCATGCATTTATCATCTGGATAAATGATAGCCACATTTCCTTATCTTAAAAGAAGGAATTCTGGAAGAATTGCAAGTCTGGTGAGCAATCCAGCTGGAAAAGACTGGTCTAAAATATTACCAGCACCCCCAACTCTGAAATAGTTTCTCTGTCTTGGCAACATTATGATGTGTGGACTTCAACTCCCAGAATTCCCCAGCCGGCATCTCTCTTGACCATTTCAAAACGGGTGGACTTCAACTCCCAAAATTCCTCAGCCAGCCATGTTGGCTTTAGAATTCTGGGAGCTGAGGTACACACATCTTAAAAGTTGCCAAGGTTGAGAAACACTGTTTCTAGTGATGACTAGAAATTGAAGATGGAAGAGGGGAGGAGAGGAGAGGCCGGAGAGGAGGCAGGGGAGGGGAGGAGAGAGAAGTGGAGAGGAAGGAGGAGAGGAGTGGAGAGGAGAGGAGAGAAGGCAAAAGAGGAGAGGAGAGGAGAAGGGAAGAGGAGATAGGAGAGGAGAGGAGAGGAGAAGGGAGAGGAGAGGGGAGGGGAGGGGAGAAGGGAAGAGGAGACAGGAGAGGAGAGGAGAGGAGAGAGGAGAAGGGAAGAGGAGGCAGGAGAGGAGGAGAGGAGAAGGGAGAGGAGGTAGGAGAGGAGGAGAGGAGAAAGGAGAGGGGAGGGGAGAGGAGAGGAGAGGAGAGGAGAAAGGAAGAGGAGGCAGGAGAGGAGGAGAGGAGAAGGGAGAGGAGGCAGGAGAGGAGAGGGGAGGGGAGGGGAGAAGGCAAAAGAAGAAAGGAGAGGAGAAGGGAGAGGAGGCAGGAGAGGAGAGGAGAGGAGAAGGGAGAGGAGGCAGTAGAGGGGAGGGGAGGGGAGAAGGCAAAGGGGAGAGGGGAGAGGAAGCTATTTTATTTGTTTGAGGTTGAGGGGTTCTGCAGTCCCACATTGCAGAAAGTGGGCAATGTGAAAGGCTGGCTATTTGGAGGACTAGGGAGATTTCTCTCCCATAAATTCCAAAAGCACAGAGAGTTGCACAGAAGCATCAATGCCTCCTTTATAGAAGTGAAATGGCTTGCTAGATTGTAAGAGATAAGACCAAGAGACTGGAGCTCCTGGGCTGACACGCTTCAAGTTTAGACAGTGCAAGTTATGCAAATGCGGTGGGGTGGCAGTATTGACATTTTGAGGTCATGGTGATAGGAATGTATTATTTATAGGCCGGGTTGCAAGAGGCTGATAACCCACCTCTGAAATCCTCAAGTTTTGTAAAACTAGATGAATTCTTCTGTGGTTGTTTTTGTCTCTCTTAAAGATTTACTACAGGGTGTGAGCTTAATGTACCTGAAAAATCTGAATTTTTGCCAGTTCTTTCTGGTCTTGTATGTAGTTGAAGCCTGGGAGACAGAAATTAGAAAACTGTTTTTAAAGGTAAAAATCCTTAACTCGTCTTCTCTGCCATTTCAGGACTTCTTTGGTGTTCTCCTGAACTTAAAGTTGCAGAAGAATCTGCCCTGAGTAACGATTGTGGGGCCATATTGTTGATCTCTGGTGTATTGCTTACAATATCGATGCTACCGGTATAACTGGCAGGTGGTTTTCTGGGCTTTCCATTTCCCATTTTTCTTTCGATCTCAGCTTAGATGATCATCAAGATTTGACCCCAAAGTAGCATTTTGAAGCGTCCTGAATTAGGAACTGGTTAGCACATGCCAAGGTTTATGCCTGAGAGGACATGTATGCATAATTCTTCGCTTGAGAAAGAGAGAAAGAGAGAGGGAAGGAAGGAAGGAAGGAAGGAAGGAATGAGAGGAAAGGGAAGGAGAGGAAGGAAGGGAAGGAAAGAAAGGAAGGAAGGAAGGAAAATAAAAGGGGAAAAGGGAGGAAGGGAGGGAAGGGAGGGGGGAAGGGAAGGGAGGAAGGGAAGGAAGGAAGGAAGGAAGGAAATAACTGGTTGTACTGATACAGAATAATACCAGAATTGCAAGGAGATTTTAAGCCCCAGAGTTTAACCATCATTTAGGACTAAATTTGTTGACCCACATCAGAGGCTCTAAGTGGACACCAGATGATCATGAAGTAAAGTGGTTGAAGTCACCTCAGAAGGTCCACCATTAAATGGATAAATGCAGTTGTGGATAGGCTAAGGAACTGAGTGGGCAACAAAGTATTGTGCTACTGTTCCTTGGCTCCTCTACAAATCACAAGTAATCGTGCAATACCTCCTTCTGACCACTGCCCAAGAGTGGAGTATGAGTCACCATGTTACAATGGCTCCATCTTCTGGTGGCTCAGATTCTGGAATCTCGGCTGCCGATGTTCTCCAGGTTGGGAGTTCCACCAGGCTTTCAAAGGGTGGCTGTGAATATTTATCCCCTGGGATTTATGCCTCTGCTTTCAACGTTAGATTCTGGAATTCTCTCCTTCAGAAGGGTTGATGGTTAACCCTAGCTAGCCAGAAAAAGCGTTGAGCCTCACCTGCCTTCCTTACTTTGTTTTCTTGGCTGCTCTTTCCCTGTCCAATCAATTATTTTCCTAGCTGGTCCTTTTCAAAGGTGAGAGCTCATTATGCATATTCATAAATCACAGAGCCTGGACTTGACACTGATTGATGTAATCATCTCCTTGGCTATATGAAGCTCCTGGAGAGAAAGAGGAAGAACGGGGGATGAGGGCAAGGGAGGACTAGCGAGGGATTGAGACCTTCAGATTGACAAGGGTTGGGGTTAGGGTTGTTCAAAATAGAGGCCCACAGCCAGGATCAAGAAGGTTTGCAGCCCATCACCACTTCCTTCTCTCATTTATTTGCCAACGTATTGCTTCCATTTGGGATAGTAAGGGCTCACTCTTCACCAGTCTTCTTGAGAACATTTATTTAAAATTGCAATTAAACAGAGAAGCTTGGGGGAAAAAAACCCTCAAAGCACAGTAAAGCAAGATGTGGAGGAGGGATATATAATGAAATCGAGAGACAAAGTTGGGTGAGAAGATCCCACCGTGGTTCAAACCAGTCCACCTTCACTTCTTTGAGGACCTTCAACCTTCTAAATTGTTTTTCTTTGGGTACATCAGAACATAATTCAGCTCACCCCAACTAAGATCATTATTGGATATGGGGTTGATGGGAACTGGAGATTGACACATCTACAGGTCCTCAATTCAGAACCGTTCCTTTCTCTTCTCTCCTATGCTTTGCAAAACTATTGTTCGTCTTCCCATCCCTAGCATTTTGTGGCCAATGGGGCATGCTCAGTCTTCTTTGGCTGTGTTCTTAGAATATGGATGGAAACTAATCAAGGAGAAAAGCAACTTAGAACTAGGAAAAAATTTCCTGACAATGAGAACAATTAACCAGTGGAACAACTTGCCTCCAGAGGTTGTGAATGCTCCAACAATGGAAGTTTTTAAGAAGAGATTGGACAACCTTTTGTCTGAAATGGTGTAGGGTTTTCTGCCTGAGTAAGGGAGTTGGACTAGAAGATCTCCAAGATCCCTTCCAATTCTGTTATTCTATTCTCATATGCCAGCTTAGAGTTGGGTAACTTTACAGTTGGATTGGGCAAGTGATAAGACTCCATCCATTGCTTTAGCACATTAGGTGAATCCAACCTTCCCATTATAATTTATTTGGGCATTGCGTGTTATAGAAATGGCTATCTCATGGTGTTGGGTCAAAATTCACTTAGCCACCGTCTTGCTTAGCAATAGAAATGTGGGGCTCAACTGTGATCATAAGTTGAGGACCATCTGTGTTCTCTTAATTCTGAACACCCCCTGGTTATTTATTCATAGCATGAAGGGGCAAAGGAAACCGCCCAACAGAAGACAAAGAAAGTGGATTAACCTGCTGCTATTATTATTGTTGAAATTTATTGTGCTCTGTTTGGGGATATTTCTGGTCTACGAGTTTCCCTTGGAGTGAAAGTCAGCTTTCTGTGGCGTTCCTTGGTGGGTAGAAACATGTCGTCTCCCCAGACATTTTTTCATAAACGAAAGGGCGTCACTATTGTGTTACGTGACTCACACATGCCGGAACCGTGTCGTATTTTGTGAAGCAATTGCTTCTGGTTATTATGCATACTGCAAAATTGATTTGGTTGTCCTTGGCCAACCTGGGCGATTTACAGGATAATATGGAAAGACCGAGAAATGAGTGTGGAGCTTTGAGAAGGGGAGGAAAAGGAGGAGAGAAGAGGTCAACAACCTCTTTGACCACCCAAATGGATCTCACCGAGAAGAAAGTCAAGATCCATATCCCAGTTTCCTTCATTCCAGAATGCAAGATATAGAAGCATGGATTATTGTAAAGAGACTGGACCCAGATTTTGCCTGAGTGCAAAAGAAAATCTTTTTAAGAGCAACTGAAAAGCGGAGCCACTTAATCCAACATTTGATGGCTTCTCCTTCATTAAATGCCTTCAAGTGAAGACCAGGTCAGAATGCTTTAAATTTTAAATTTTCATGGTTGCTCTTGATGGTCTTGAGTGGCCCCGTATAATTCCAGCTTTCTGCCATTCGAGGTTTTTATTTTATTTTAAGGACTAGCACTTAAATTAATGGTACATCATGACTATGAGCCTGATTTGCGTTAGCAAAACATATTTTATGTGTGTCTCCCCTCCCCCCCAAAAAAGACATAACCAAGGGTGAACCATAATGGAAAATACCGTTTAAATAATGTACATTTTCACGCCCCGCTGGGTTTTACATTTTATTTTGTTTAGTTTTGGGGCTTGAAGTCACAAAAGAAGAGCGTGATTCCAGTCAGGGACAGAATAGATGTTACAAATGAAGAGGGATAAATCTAATAAAGAAATGCAGGCACCTCAAACCATGCCCGGGATATTACAAAGGCAGCCCCTCTTAATCAAGTGATTTGCGATGCCTTATCTCCCTCTGTTAACAAACAGCTATAAGAAAATTAAGGCTTATAGTCTGATTGCTTTTTAATCTGAGGGGAAAAAAACCACAATCGAGATATCAAGGGTTCTTTTCTAGCTGAACGCTTTGAATGCCAAGTGGAAAGATGAGATGCTGGTAGTCCTCACCTCACGACCACAACAGAGCCCAACATTTATGTCGCTAAGCGAGACGGCCATTAAGTGAGTTTTGCCCCATTTTTATGACTTTTCTTGTTACGCGAATCGTTGCAGTCGGGAAGCTAGTCGCTCGGTTGTGAAGTGAATCTGGTTTTCCACCCCCCCCCACACCCATTGATTTCTTTGTCAGAAGATTGCAAAAAGGGGATTGCACGAGCCCTGGGTGCTGCAGCCGTCATAAGTACGAGTCAGTGGCCAGGCATTCAATTTTTGATCACGGGACCACAGGGTGCAGCAATGGTCGTAAGTGTGAAAAAGGGTCGTGTCACTTTTTTTCCAGCACCGCTGAAATTTTTTTTTTTTAAGTAGACCTAATCATTTCATTGGGTGTGAGTTATAACATTAAGAACAGAAGCAAATTTTTACAAGTATGGAAATATTAAGAGATAAATCAAAGAAGCATGCACAAGTGTTGAGGATAAGAGTCTCTTTGCAACATTCACGGGTGGTTTTTAGTTCTCATTGTCACTTTCTCCCAGAGTGTGCTTGTCAAAAAGATATTCTGCCATTCCAGATTTTGGTGCTCCCATCTTGCGCAAGTTGGTCACATGGTCACCCAGCTCTTTGATGGATTTAACTTGTTCATCCAAATAGTAAGTTTCAATGAAGTCACATAAGTGAGGGTCATTTTTGTCAGTTGCTAGCTTGTGTAGATCCAGTAGTGACTGATTTACATTCTTTTCCAAGTGCAAAGCACACTCCATGGCTGTCAGTCCACTCTCCCAGTCATCACGATCTGGTTTCTTGATATCATGTAAGAAGATGCAGCCACCTCTCTTGTTCTGCAGCTTCATGAGTTTTTCTGCATGTTCACGCTCCTCATGAGACTGGTGCAAGAAGTACTTGGCAAAATTCTTCAGGGCCACATCATCACGGTCAAAATAATAAGACATGCTGAGGTACACGTAAGAAGCGTACAGCTCCAGGTTGATCTGCCGATTGATGGCCGCTTCGCAGTCCTGATGGTAGTTCTGGCGCACCTGAGAAGGGGAGGAAGCCATGGCAGCGCGACGGCGATGGTGCTACTTGTGTGAAAGCAGAGAAGTCGGTAAGGCCCAGGCAGGGTGGGTGGGTTCCGTCCAATCACTGTTGAAGCAGGAACCACCTTTAGGCCGCCGGGTCTCGCAAGCGTTCTCCAGCACCGCTGAAATTTTGAACAGTCACTAAATGAACTGTTGTAACGCAAGGACTACCTGTGCTTGCCTGTTTTAAGCGCATCTGTAGAGCACGTCGTAAACAGAAAGACATATTTTAGGGCCATTCACCATTGTTTAGACTAGCCATGTCAGTCTGGGGTGTCAAAAATCAGAAGTTTTAGCCACTTCTTCCAGCCAACACATTTTATTTTAAAAAAAAAAAACATGATCGTTTTAGACTTTTTAGAAGCCAGTCAGAAACCAATCTGTACATAGTCTACGGTTTTTTTTTTTTCTTAATTTCATCCATTTCAGGGCTGAATAGCAGCGAAGAGTGAACATTGGATATATCTGATGCAATAAAATGCTGGAAAGATTTGCTCAGATTAAATTCCAGAAGTTTAATTTGTAATGTTGTCATTGTAAGGAGACCTTGTAATATCTCTTGGTCTTGTATGGTGGGAAGAAATTTGGGCTGCTTCTGAATCTCTTTTCATTCATCCTCCCAAACAGAGTCAATAAGTCAACAAACTCAATTTAATATTGCGTGTAATATCTATACTTTCAGCTTTGCACCAAAGAAGCCCTTGTCTTGTTCGGCAAAGGCGCTCGCAGATCGGTTCCTGTTGTGTCAAGTCCCCCCCCCCAAAAAAAATCTGTAAGGTGTACGTGAATCATTTCTTCCCTGTGATTAAGCTTAAAGGTAGAACTAAAATGTCAATCAATCAGCCCAGAAATGTTCCTGCTGTCTAGGCTGGTTATGCAAAGCACTCTAGGGGTGCAGAACTACGATCAGTTAGGTCAAGGAAAGGGATCAGGAGAGTCATTTGAATTCCTCGTTATTTTTAGAAGCGGTGGGAATGCGTGTCAGTATGCCAGCTTGCAAAGATGGGTTCACAATTAAACCCAGGCGTTCTGTGCCAGCTTCTGCCACGTTTTCACGCCTCCAAATAAAAATCTATTTTTAAGCAGAATGGATGAAGTGAAGGACGTGATTTCTTCACAATAATAATAGTAATAACGACAACAACAATCATCATCATCATCATCTCATAATCATCATATAATAGTAATAGGCGCCTTGGGTGCAACCCCAAAACAACTGGAGCACCACTTGAACACCATAACTGGCATTGACAAATTCACCGTTAGTCAATTGCAAAAGGTGGCCTTACTAGGAACTGCTTCCATCCTGCAATGATATCTGTAATACCATCAAATATCCACATCTGCCTATCCCAGGTCCTTGGTAAGGACTCGATAGGTAGATAAAAATGCCAAATCCAATCTGAACATCTGGCTGACTGTGCAATGATCAATAATAATAATAATAATAATAACAACAATAACAATAACAATAACAATAACAATAACAACAATAATAATAATAATAATAATAACAACAATAATAATAATAATTGAAGATGGGAGAGACCAGGCCTCCATTCCTTTCCATATGGATGACCTACTAGTCAGTAAGAGGAATGGTTTGGTGATGGTAAGGGAGCGATGCTGAAGAATCCAATGATTGCCACAGTTTATCTATGACTGCTTCAATGAGTGATACAAACAAGGGCGAAATGCGAAGAGTCATGAATGAAAAACAGGCTGCACAATGCCAAAGAAGGTAAAGTTTGAGCCATGGAGTCTTCATGAACCCATCCACGTATCTGTCTCAGCAACAGTACAGAAATCTTGGTTATTGTCTTCTTCTGAGATATTGTCTCAAAGGTGCTTTTCCAAGAGGCAACTGGACTTTCTTGTTTTTCTCTGAAGACGTTTTGCTTCTCACCCAAGAAGCTTCCTCAGCTTCTTCTTCTTCTCGGATGAGAAGCAAAGCGTCTTCAAAGAAAAACAAGGAAGTCCCGTTGCCTCTTGGAAAAGCATCTTTGAGACAGCCATGACCTGGATGACTGAGAATCTCCATAAACATTCTGAGATGTTGCTTTCAACTTCCCACTCTTACCCATAAAGGATAATATTTGTAGCTCAGGATTGAAATGAGGGGTCCTTGGGGTTGGGACCCTCACTGGGGTTCCTGCCAAGCATGAAGAAGGAATCTTTTCATGAGGGATCCTTGGTGCTATCTACGCTTGGTGGTTTTCTTGCAGACATTTCATTATCCAACTTGATAAAATGCAAAGCAAACCCAGGTCCCTTCTAGCACTGATGATGTAATGAAACATCTGCAGGAAAACAATCAAACTCAGAGAGCACCAAGGATCCCTCACTTCCCTGTCGTGCTTGGAGCAGTAATCACCTATCCAAAGACAAGCTAGGACCAATCCTGCTGAGCTCCCCACCCCATAGAAGGTCATCAAGATAGAATCATTTCTTTGCTCATGTACAGTCAACGATGAAGCTAATTGAGAGGAGACACACTATTCACTTATAAACTCTGCTATTCAAAGGTAGAAGGATGACCAACGCTTTGAAACCATCAGAAGGGCCTGGGAAAGTGATCAAAGGTTACATCTATCAGTAGCTAGTGACCATCACTCTCACAATCCAGGTATTATCCCAGGTGGAGAAAGTCAACTGAAATAGAGATGAAACAGTCCAACAGAAAAGAACATTTGTAGGTGTAAAGTCCATGTTCTCTGAGCTTCCGTCCACGCTGGCTCATGATATTTAGTTTTTAATGATGGAGCTGTGTGATGAATTCTGGGGGGAAATGGCATTTTTAACATAATTTTGCCTGAAAGAAACCTAATGATTTATGCATGAGCCGCGGAATTGACCGATTCAGGCAAATTGGTGTCAATCTGGCTAGATTTCTGGCTGTAACCGCTTGATCCTTTGGTGGCCCTTATCTGCGCAGACGTCCTTCAGATAAACACAGGGCTATTTTTGTGTGTGTGTCTTTGCAGCACAGGGCCAAGTAAACAGAACGATCTTTTTACACCTTCATCTATTATTTAGCACGGCCACTGAGAATGTCGGAGCAGCCTGTGAAAGACATTCCGTCTTGCTAAAGAAAAGGAACCGGCCAAAGTAGCTAAATTCTTCTTTAAAAAAAAAAAATCACCAGAGAAGGCTAGAGATCCCCAAACAAACAGCTAGAAATGTTCAGATCGTAGGATAATTAGCCAAAGGCTAAGTTGGGGGGGGTGGGGTGGGGAGGGAGAGAGAATCTATATTACAACTCTGAAAGAAGGGGGGGAATGGAAATTTCCAAATAATTTTTTTCTCAAGCATTTCACAGTAGGGGGAAGAAGGAAGAGGAAAAACCTTCATATTTACTTATTTCAAGTATTTGTCATATATCCGCCATGCTATGGTGCCCTATACATACGTAGTACATGTTGCATATGTATATTTAATATAAAGCAACAGCCGGTTTAATATATATTAAAATCCACGAAACATCAGGCGTCGCACAAGGGATCCCTTGCATTGTGAGCTATCCAATGGCGGAGACAATGAAAATACAGCTAGTTTTCAACTTACAACAGTCCCTTTAGTGACTCTTTGAAGTTACAATGTCACTGAAAAAAAGTGACTTAGGGCGGTTTTGCACACTTACAACCGTTGCAGCATTCCTCATGGTCAGGTGATCCAAATTCAGACACTTAGCAACTGTCGTGTACTTACAACGGTTGCAGCATCCTGGGAGGTCAGCAATCTTCTTTTGCGACCTTCTGACAAGGCACGTCAACTTAACAGCCGTGTTAATAACTTAACTAACTTAAGATCTGATCCTGCACTAGACTGTTGGTGGGACAATACTGGAAGAAGCCAGAAATACCACCTATGGAAGAATGGGCTTTGAAAGTAATAAATTTGGCAGAAATGGTGAAAATATCGGCATATTTGAAGGACCGCTCAAATGAACAATATATGACAGACTGGAAACAGTGGATAGATTATATACAAGAGAAGCACCAATCAAATAAAATGTATCTGGCATATAGTTGAGACTTGACGTGAGGAGTGAAGAATGTTTACCAAATTTGACGTATACAAAGACTAATACTTACTGTTGTATTTTATGATCTTCTTAATATGATATTATGATTAATGTTGATTGCTTTAATAAAAAAAAATTTTAATAAATAAAAAAAAAAGATCTGATCCTGCACTGAAGTTCAACCTAGTTGGATACTTATACAGATAACCCTCGGCTTTCAACAATTCCTTGAGCAACCAAAGTTACAACAGCCCTGAAACACATGATTTATGACCGTTTTTCACACTTATGACCCTTGCAGCATCTCCAGCGTCACATGAACAATAATTCAGATGCTTGGCAACTGACTCGTATATATGACGGTTGCCGTGTCCCTGGGTCACGCGATCCCCTTTTGCAACCTTTGACAAGCAAAGTCAACGGGGAATCCAGATTCACTTAGCCATGTGACTAACTGAACAATTGGAGTGATCCACTTAACAATGGGGGCAAGAAAGGCCATCAAACGGGGCAAAACTGACTTGACAACGGTCTCGCTTAGCAACAGAAATTTGAGGCTTGGTTGTGGTCATTAAGTCAAGGACTTACCGCATGTCCCTGGATTACTGTAGGACAGAGTTAATCTCTAAGAGCAGACGTGAAGGAAGTGACCCCCCCCCAGGGGAGAAAGAATGGGTATGCCTGAGCTTTGAGATGGTGGACGGGAACAGGCAGAAGATCTTCTGAGCCTACGAGACAGAATGAAGTCTACGTGCTTCGCTGGGGATGTTGAAATCCTCCCCAGAGCCTCGATTTGTTTGTGTCGCTCATGGGAAGGAAGGGCCTTCCTTGCCAACTTCCACAGGTGAAGGCCTCAGAGCGCTTCTGCACCAGCTCTTATTGCAGGTGGGGTCTCCAGCAACAGCTTGATGCAATAAGTCAACCCTTCAGGCCAGGAAAGGCTGAGATCTGCGCCCCCAAGTGAAAGGTCTCACGGTCCGCAATTCTTTGCAGACAGTTTCGAGAGGAAGGGAGGGTTGGGGAGAGAACAATCCAGCTTTTGAAGGAGCCAAGCGAGGATTGTCAACAGGAAAGGCTCCCGTGTTTTTGGCTCTCCTCCTGCAGCTGACTTCATCGCTAGGTGTTGCTTTCCAAAGGGGGAACGAGGTCTTGACAGGCTGCCATCTCAGCTGCTAGAGGGGATGGATCTGAAACAAAAATGGGGGGGACTTGTTCCAAGAGGGGTGTTTGTTTCATTTCATTTGTCTCTGCCTGGTCCTAGCCCTACCAAGGTCCTTGCAGCTGATCCCATTTGAAAGGGGATGGGGATCCTTGTAGTCCCAAAGGTGCTTCTTCAAGGGTCAACTGGACTTTCTCGTTTTTCTTTGAAGATCTTTCGCTTCTCATCCAAGAAGTTCTTCAGCTCTGACTGGATGGTGGGGAAGGGAACCTGGTAGGGAGGGTTGGGTCTATCATTTAACAGAACAACAGAACTGGAAGGGACTCTGGAGGTCTTTTAGTCCAACCCCCTGCTTGAGCCAAAGACCATACACAGGCGGTCCTCGACTTACAATAATTCATTTGGTGACCATTTGAAGTTACAGTGGCGCTGAAAAAAAAGTGACTTATGACCATTTCTCACCCTTGCGACAGTTGCCTACTCCCATGGTCACCTGATCAACAACCATTAGTAGCAGCTGTGTTACTAGCTTCACTTAACAACTGTGGGGCAAGGAAAGCTGTAAAAGAGGGCAAAACTCCCTTAACAAATGTATGAGTTTTAGCAACAGTAATTTTGGGCTCAATTGAGAAGAAAGGTTTGGATGCGGCCTTCTCTTCTCTGCTGTTCCATCTAGTTGGGAGGTCCTCTCTTTCTGACGATGGGACATTTGTGATTCCAATAAAGGAGAATATTTGCAGCTCAGGGTTGAAATGAGGGCTCCTTGGTGCTCTCTGAGCCTGGTGGTTTTCTTGCAGACATTTCATGACCCAATTAGGTAACATCATCAGTGACGGAAGGGGATGGGGTTTGCAAAATGAAAAAGGAGAATGGGAGGAAGAGGAGGAGGAAGAGGAGGAGGAGGAGGAGGAGGAGGACTGTCAGGTCCTTGGTGCTCTCTGAGCCTGGTGGTTTTCTTGCAGATGTTTCATTACCAAAACTAGGTAACATCATTGGAGCTAGAAGGGAGAGGAGGAGGAGGAGGAGGAGGGGCAAGAGGGGCAAGAGGAGGGGGAGCAGGAGCAGGAGGAGACTGTGCAGTCCTTGGTGCTCTCTGAGCTGGGTTGTTTCATGACCCAAGCTAGGTAACATCATCAGCCCTGTGTCAAATCTGTGATCATCCTAATCTCTGAAGAGATGGTGAGGACCAATTGTGCAGCTTCTGTGCAACAGTTCATTTTAGGCAGAGAAAATAGTTGTCTAACATATAACTGAGGCAGACTGTTTATAATTATGGAACAGAGTGCTAGGATGACTTCAGCCCAGGACCATTAGATACTACATTTATGTAGAATTTATAGAATACAGAGAAGTTGAAGGAGTCTGCCAAATTGCCACAAGGCTGTAGCTTTACTAACAAAACACAATGAAACAAGTCTTTGCAGCTCTCGTCCTGGAGCAACTCCTACCTGATTCGCGTGGCCTCTAAGATTCTGGGATGTGTTAAAACTTTCATGCATACATAAACGTTATTCACCAGTTAAATAAAAATCTAATTATGCCATAAAGACATTTTCAGTCTAATGAGACAGGCTTTTAGGGGGAAAAAAAGTAGCTTGTGTATGCAGGCATTTCTGGATAATTAACTGAAGCCAGCATTCAACATGCATCTGATGAATGACTCCATAATTTATATCCTTATGAATGTTTAAGCTCCTTGCCAAGAAAAGGGCTCCTCCTCCTCCTTCTGTCATGGTCCCATTTTGGAGAAAAAGTATGGCTGTATGAAGATGATATGTTTGTGGAGTGGGAGAGGGGATGGTTGTCGTCCATCGAGTTCGATGAGGACCTTGACATCTTGTGGATTATGGGCCATCAACGATGTGTCCACAGGTGGCTGATAAGACCGATGTTAGCACAGAATGTTCTGCCACATACTGAACCAAGATGTCAAGACTTGCACGTGAATTGGATTTAAGTGAGGGAGAGGTGCGCACAGTCAGCCTCACTCTCTGTTCCCAGATTCTATCTTGTTCCAATGGCAGGACAAAAGTCGAGACAATTGGAGATGGGCTGGGCGCAGTGGTTGACCAGGGCATCTTTCGTGTCTTGCCGTCCTCTCAGCGTACCACATTGCTTGCAGAGACTGCCTTCATGACCGTTGGTTCTATTTTGATAGATCTCATCCGCTCAATCCGCCAGAGTCTGTCTTCACATGCTTGGGATAGACAAATCCCTTACTCACCGAGTGTCAAAGACACAACGGCTACTCTCAACCTGGTTTAGCCAGCCTGTCGAAGCTGTTGCCCGAGGTGTGGCCGCTGCGCATGTTACAGCTACTAGGAGCCACAGGTGAGAGCTGAGTGTCAGGTGGGGACCAAAGGTGTATGAGCTGCCCTAAAAGGCACGACACACCCTACACCAGAGGTACTACCCCTCCCTGGTCACCCCATACACCCCAGAGGAGATAGATAACCACTGAATCATCGAATTCTCCAATGGGTCCTGGAATGGAACTGGAATAGAATCCTAGAATCCATCATAGAGTCAATGATAGAATCATAGAGCAGTGGTGGCGAACCTATGGCACACGTGCCAGAGGCGGCACTCAGAGCTCTCTCTGTGGGCACATGCGCCATGCCCCGGAGATGGCAACCATCCCTCTTCAACCAGCCACCTGCTAACTCGCTGAGGTCCCACATGGCCAGATGCATCCCAGCACCCATGCGCTCGCTGGCCTCTGTATGCAGGGGCTGATGGTGTCAGGCAGCAGTCGCCCTGGCCCATCTCACCTTGCCCTGTGACAATGGCACCCCAGCCTTGCCTCGTCTCGCCCTGCACCCTGAGCCTCCTGCCCACCGCCCCACTGCCAGAGACCCCTGGATCTCCCCCAACCCTGCCCAGCCCCCACAGGCGTCCCTCCCCACGAGCAACATCGAGGTGATCACGCCCACCTTGACCACACCCACCCAATCTTCGCCATCACTGCCATAGAGTCTTAGGGCTGGAAGGGACTTGGGAGTCTTCTAGTCCAACCTCTTGCCCGTGATAGGAGTCCTTATTCCGTCCCCGACAAATGGCTACCCAGTCTTTTCTTTAAAACCTCCAGTGATAGAGCACCCAGCCAGTCTATCAGGACTCAAATTTGGGAGCTTCTAATGCCACACGAACAGACTTGCAGGTAAGCAAGACACATCCAACGGGGCCAAAATTTCACCAGGCAAGAGGACAACCCATGAATTTCACAACCCCGAACTTTCTGAAACCAGCTTGCTGCAGTTTTCTCTTTTAATTTATGTTCGTCTGATGCCAGGCCTCCAGAATCATCATTTTGGGGGAAGGAAAAGGACATTAATTAGAAACACCTTCTTTTCAAAAGATTTGCGTCAGCAAGGCAACCCAGAGGAGGCCAGGAAGGGCGCTTCAGTGCATCTCTTTCTTATAATTTACCTTTCCTCTCTGTCAAGAAATGTTGTAGAGTAACCTTCTCATTAGCCAGTTATGTTTGCAATATTAGCTACATATGATGGCAATTAGAGGCAGAACCTTTAAAGGTCTTCCTTGAACGTTAAAGCCTAGCCATGATTATTTTTCAGGAGGTTTTAAGGTTTTTGTGGGTTGTTTTTTTTTAACAGTAAAGGGCTGTCGTGGGAAGAGAAGGAATAGGGAGATGAAAATATGGTAACTGTTGCTTTAAATGATAGCTATCCTAACTTCAAAGGATATTCAATCTGAATCTTTGGCAGACCTAGACAGTTGAAGTTTTCTTACCCTAAGAAACAGCTTGACAGTTCCACCTCTCATCTTTCTTTCTTTCTTTCTTTCTTTCTTTCTTTCTTTCTTTCTTTCTTTCTTTCTTTCTTTCTTTCTTTCTTTCTTTCTTTCTCTTTCTTTTTCTCTCTCTCTTTTTCTTTCTTTCTTTCTTTCCTTCTTTCTTTCTTTCTTTCTTCTTTCCTTTCTCTCTTTTTCTCTCTCTCTTTTTCTTTCTTTTTCTTTTTCTCTTTCTTTCTCTTTCTTTCTTTCTTTTTTCTTTCTTTCTTTCTCTCTCTTTCTTTCTCTCTCTCTTTTTTCTTTTTCTTTCTTTCTCTTTCTTTCTTTCCTTCTTTCTTCCTTTCTCTTTCTTTTCTCTCTCTCTTTTTCTTTCTTTTTCTCTTTCTTTCTCTTTCTTTCTTTCTTTCTTTCTTTCTTTCTTTCTTTCTTTCTTTCTTTCTTTCCTTCTTTCTCTTATTTGGTCTCACAAAGAAAAGAAGAAACGTTTATAAAATTTCAGCCACTCTTCCAACAGAAAGCCTGGAGAATGCACTGCAGGCTGAGAATGTACTGTATATTATCTTTCATTTATTCTCTGTTTCATTTTGTTTTGTTTCACCATGGGTCTCCACAGGAATTGATCAATCAGGGAGAAGAATGGACCTGGGGGAAAAAAAGTACTGTTAAAATAAAATCAGCAGCATAAGGCTCTTTTCAGAGACTTTCCTCCAAGAGTTTCTTCCCCCAGTCCAAAGCCACTCTTTCCCCCAAAAAATGCTTTCTGCATCAAAGATGCACTTTGGAGTATTTTCCATGCTGGAATTTGGAATATCCAAATATCTGCTAGGCTTTTTCCACTAACATTCAGCACAGCAGTACAAAAACATTCTCTTGGACCACCCCCTATATCTTGAATCAGTGGTGTCCACTTTAAATTTCGATGATGCCAACCTGCCTGCGCCCAGCCACTTATGCCCTAATCACCTCCTGAGGGGACTACTGTATAATGAACACTACATGGGGCTGCCCTTGAAGACTATCTGGAAGCTGTATGTAATACGGCAGTGCAGACAGTTAAGCGTGTCCCAAGAATGGCACATGTTACACCTTTGCTCTGCAAGGTGCATTTGTTATCAGTTTGCTTCTGAGTCCAGTTTAGTGCTCTGTATGGTATGCGGCCAGGTTATTTGAAGTACCTCCTTTCCATGGTTATATCCACCCATCCCACCAGGTCCAGCAGGAGAGACATGTTATGGATCCCATCTGCTAAGAAGCTCCATCTAACAGGACCCAGGAGATGAGCCTTTTCTTCCCATGGCCCCTGCCCTATGGAACATCATTTCTCCCAGGTGAGTTGGTCCCAATTCTGTTGGCTTTCCAGAAGACCCTCAATCTCTGGTTTGGTCATCAGGCCTGAGGATCCTATGGAAGAATGTGTCCTATTCAGTGGTATAACTTGGGTTTGCCCTCTTCTCTGTCTTCTTGTTATTAGAGTTGAATTGTTTTTTTCACTCTTTTAAGGGATAAATTATACCGATGGTTTTGCTTGGCTTTTATTGTGGCCCACAAATGAGATGGGTGGTTCTATACGTTTAATAAATAAATAAAATGCACCCCTTCGTGCCATCACCTCTCTCTTTGCGTCCCAATGTCGGCCATGAATCTATAAGTAATCCTATTTGTGTGCTTGGTTCCATCCTGAATGGGCAGCACGTTGCCTCAGTGGTTAAGATGCTGAGCTGGTCAGCTGGAAAGCTGACAGCCCAGGTTTGAGATCCAAGTACGATGTCACGGGTGAGTTCCCGTTCTCACCTCAGGTCCTGGCAGTTGGAAAGCATGCAACTATGAGTAGGTAAATAGGCACCACTCCGGTGGGAAGGTAACAGTGCTCTGTGATGTCATGCTGGCCACATGACCGCAGAAACGTCTTCGTTTAGCCTCAAAACAGATGAGCACCGTCCTCTAGAGACGGCAATGACAAGCAGAGTAAAATCCACAGGATTCCTTTACCCTCTCATCCTGAATATTTAAAAATGTTTACCTGCAGGAAAGCCCACGACTGTGATCAATCAACTTGATCCCCGGCAGTTTAGAAGAGCAGTTTAGAGGAGTCCAGTGGCAGAAACTCCTCCACATTTTGACTTCAGCCAAGACCTTCTGAAGTATCTCCCTGGAAAGCCTTGTGGGACTAAGATGCACTAGGGCTGAAATTCTTTTCTTACTCCTGCACATTTCAGCTTCATGACACAACCTGTCCTAGCAGATCTGGAGCCACAAGCCAAAACAATAGTTGGGAAGATGTCATGTACAGAAGTGGCTGTTCCATCCATCAGATGACTCATCCGGTTGCATCACCCGCCAAGCCTTGCTTCCGTTACTTTCCAGGTGAAAGCAGCCTGGTGAATTTCGCTGGCTAATCTTATAAACAAGAGACAGGGATTTAATAAATCACTGTTTCAGTTAGAACAGGGGTTCTCAACCTTGGCAACTTTAAGACTTGTGGACTTCAACTCCCAGAATTCCTCAGCCAGCAAAGTCCACAAGTCTTAAAGTTGCCAAGGTTGAGAACCCCTGAGTTAGAAAGTTATTCCTGTTTTGGTGAATAAGAATTTGGCCTTATCATCCAGGAGTTCCAAACTAATCTGAGATACACATCAAATTACGATAAATGTTGGGAGGGGAGGAGCTTTCTTGGCTAATCAATCGATAGTCCTCTCCTGAAAAAAAAAAGAAAGGAAGGAAATTTTACTGGAAGAAAAGCAAAAAGAGACTGTCGATGACATAAAAAAGAAATTCCGTTCAAAGGCGTTCAAGGGAATGTCAAAATTAAAGTTTTTTTTAAAAAAAAAATACTAACGGGAACACTTAAAAAGGGAATGATGAAGAAACAGTTACATCTGGGAAAAAGGATATGCTGCCCAAAGTCACTTATCAGTGGGATGGGCAGCATATACATTTAATAAAATAAATATTGCACATTTTAGACACCACGAACCATTTTGCCTTTTTTTTTTTTTTTATGGGAAGATCAGCCCTGTTTGGAGGCAACAATGTGACTCCAGTCTACGGGACAAAACAGATTCCTTCTAATCAGTCATGACGAATTGAAAAGGTTGCTGACATTTTCGGTTATGTGCCTTTTCATTAAAGGTAACTACTACTTTGAGCAAATTGTTTCAGAGACAGGAATGCAGCAATGGCTGATCTAATTAGTGCAGGCTGTAATTTAGAAGGGTTCGTTATGGCACAGACATTATGACTCCTGGGTATTACTAAAGAACCTATTTGTACTACTTGAAATGAATTTTTCATGAATGCATAGAATGTTATCTGGAAACTTAGAATGCTTTTTTCAAGGTGGCTTGATCTGGTTCTTCCTTGCTCCCTCCCTCCCATTAAAAAAAAATAGAGACAGTCATAAACAAATCTTCAAATGACACAGATTTATGTATTCTAAAATGTGCGTTAAAAAGGTCCATCCCGGATTTGATTCTTGCTTGATGCACATTAAAATAGAGTTTATGTTTAAGGTTCAGGACTCCCCCCCCCCAAAAAAAGAAAAGAAAATCCTGATGTTAAAAAAGACTCTTATAATTACTTCCAGCTACCATTAGGGAACTGGAAGCTAAAGCATATGAAATATAGTTGCGGGAATTGTGCTATGTCCAGGTTAATGAGAAGAAGGACTAGGATGACATGATAGCAGCCTTCCAATATCTAAGAGGCTACCACAAAGAAGAGGGGGGTCAACCTATTCTCCAAAGCACCAGAAGGCAGGACAAGAAGCAACGGATGGAAACTAACCAAGGAGAGAAGCAACCTAGAACTAAGGAGAAATTTCCTAACGGTGACAACAATCAATGGAACAACTTGCCTTCAGAAGTTGTGGGTGTTCCATCACTGGATGTTTTTAAGAAGAGATTGGACAGCTTTGTCTGAAATGAGCAGGAGGTTTGACTAGAAGACCTCCAAGGTCCCTTCAAACTCTATTTTTCTCTTATTCTGTCTGACTCTGCCTATAAAATTGGCTGTACCTCAATGAGTAAAATACGTATGTTGCATCCAGAAGATCCAGATCAATTCTTGGAATTTCTAGCTAGAGCTGTAAACATTCTCAACCATGGTAGGTCCATATTAATAGCTGACATGTTCCGCCTAGCATATGGTATCTTCCTTATCTTTCTAAGCATCCATCTCTCATTCCTGGGACCTTGCTTTAAAGTTCTACGTAGCTACTGACTTTTGCCAATGCTAGGCTACAGATGGGTCCTCTAATTCTCCTAGATGACCACTTGGAGACCAGAAACCACAGGCCTAACCCTAAACATCTTGAATCTTGACAGTAGCCAACTCCTTAGTGATATATTGCTATGGTTACTCTTGGGTTATTTTTTTTCAATTCTCATTTGTATTTAGGATTCCACAGCATGTAAAAACCTTACTCAGTATGCATTAGACATAAATTAAATCAATTGTCCACAGGATGGGGAGGATGAGAGAAAGTCCATTAAACCGATTAATAATTGGTTGGCTGACAAGTTAAGTGTCTGGTTGCCATTAAAACTAAGTATATTTTTAACATATCGGATTTCTTTCTATTATCTGTCACCTCCTCTGGAAAGATGGTCAAGTTAAAAAGGCTGATAATTAGAACCATGTCAGAGCTTCTGTATCATTAAGACACTCAAGTTATTACATTAAGCTTGGTCTCTTCCACTAAGTGAGTAATGTCACTTAGTCCAAATCAGTTCTGGATTGTTGGTGCCTATATCAAAAAGTTATTTTCTTCCTTCGATTCTTTTGATAAACTGAATGGTGCTGCTATCCCCATGAGATTCTCTCTCTCCAAAAGTCAAGAAAACTTTCACCAAATATGATGTATTAACCATGGTTAGAAAAGTTAGTTTTTGTGGTTTCATCTGTAGAAATAAAGACAATTTGGTAAGCCGATTGTCACTTCTGTATGATCCAATAATAATTATTGCATTTCAAGATTACACCTCTGATACAGTGGTCAGATCCTGCAGATAGATCCATATATGGACTACTTCATTAAAATAATTTAATGTTGAATAAGTCTCAATGATTTGAGTTCAAACCTCATATTAGGACATACACCGTGGCTTGCAAATCATAATATTCATTCATCAAAACTCAACCAACCACATGATGACTTTTAATGTGGTTTAGCTTCAGGCATCCATCCAATGGTTTGCATTGGCTTATTAGCATGCATGATGATTGCAGTTTTAAAATTCGGTGTAAATTAGGCTACTATGTCAAATACAGCCTGTTCTGAGAGGCCCTTGGTGCACTCTGAGCTTGACTGCTTTCTTGTAGACATTTCATTACCCAACTAGGTAACATAATCAGTGCTAGTCTATTCTGTGCTAGTCTATGTGCAGATATATAGGTAAATGTATACATATAGGCTCAGCTTATAAACTATTCAGAAAGCATATGGCATCCAAGCAACATTAAACCAATTGTCCATTAAAGACACCACTCAAACAAAATTATGGTTTTTTTTAAAAAAATGAGAACCTTACAAAGGCAAAATCCAGAAAGTTGCCATTAACCCATCATATCTGGTTTCAGATTTCAATTTAGTTTTTTTTCCCCGTAATAGGGAGATTGATCCCTTTTTTATTTCAGTTAATAGTTATTGTTTCCACATTTGCAGTGTAACATAAATTAATTGTCTGCCAATGTTACATCATGATTACTTCATTCTTTTTTTTTCTGAAGATGAATTTATTTTAATTTTTTTTGTGGTTTTGGTGAGGCATAAATGCACACATTCTTCCTTGCCTCAGCAACCACACTTGGAATTTATAGATATTCCTGAGATAATAGGCACCCAGACATAAATTCAAAAGACAAAGTGCTCTCTTTAAATCGCTCAGTCTTTGTTGAAGTATTTTTTTTTCTTTCTTAACTTGTTGAACTGGAAAACAACTTTCCGGATTGCACTGGCATTGTTTTATTGCCATCCAAACTAGGTTTCTGAATGCTTTGCTATAGGATAACACAAGTTTACCCTTTGTTGCTTCTGCAAAATCCAGCATAGATGCAAAAGGGATTAAGCTGTGAAACAGGAAGGGAAGGCAAAGAAACACTTAACAAATTTTCCAAATTCCTCTTCAATAAAATGCAGAAAAAGGGATAAAACTGCTGGAGGAATGACTTAATAATAATCATAATCATAATCATAATAAAGTTGGAAGGGACCTTGGAGGTCATCTAGTCCAACTCCCTGCTCAGGCAGGAAACCCTATACCATTTCGGACAAATGGCTGTCCAGTTTCTTCTTAAAAACTTCCAGTGTTGGAGCATTCACCGCTTCTGGAGGCAGGTTGTTCCACTGGTTAATTGTTCTAACTGTCAGGAAGTTTCTCCTTAGTTCTAGGTTGCTTCTCTCCTTGATTAGTTTCCATCCGTTACTTCTTGCCCTGCCTTCAGGGGCTTTGGAGAAGAGCTTGACTCCCTCTTCTTTGTGGCAGCCCCTGAGATACTGGAAGACAGCTATCCTGTCCCCCCTGGTCCTTCTCTTCGTTAAACTAGACATACCCAATTCCAGCAGCCGTTCCTCATATGTTTTAGCCTCCAGTCCCCTAATCATCTTTGTTGCTCTTCTCTGTACTCTTTCTAGAGTCTCAATATCTTTTTTACATCGTGGTGACCAAAACTGGATGCAGTATTCCAAGTGTGTCCTTCCTAATCATTAGGGTTATTCACACATTTATACTCTGCTAAATCTTGCTGGGAGAATTCCAGTGTGGAATTTTTCCTTGCAGAAATCACCAGTTAAAGAGGTTGTAGAGTCCATGGTGCCCCTCTGAGCTTGGTGGTTTTCTCGCAGATGTTTTCTTATACAACTAGGTGCCCTGAAAATGTTATCTAGTTGGGTCATGAAACCACCAAGCTCAGAGAGCACAAATGACCCTACCCTAAGCTACAAATATTATCTTCCATTGGAACTAGTAGATGCATTCACACAACATAATAAGCACAATAATAATAATACTTTGGGCAACTCATTTAGTGCATTTATGATTCAAGGTATTTTGAAAGAGGTAAATATCACTACATGAATGCAGGAAGTATAAGGAAAAGATAAAGGCCTGACTCATTCCTTCAAGGAATGACAAGTTAGCAAATTTATCATATTTGTGTGTTTTTGTTTTAAAAAAAGTAAACCTAGCCATGACATGCAACGTTCTTGCATCCATCCTAATTTAAAACATATGTAAAAATATTAAGGGTCCTAGAGATTCATTCCAACCTGATCATTCCACGTCTTCTGTCTGACCTAAGATTATATTGTCAGCTGCTTTTTGATAATGTCTATTTCTAGTCTCATATGTTACTATAAAAAATATCATCTGGGCAGTGGACACAGAGCCCAGAGGTCTCCAAAAACGATAGGTGGTCACCACAGTGACCTCAAAATACATCTTTGAGTAACCATCTCACTTCTATGGCATGTTTTACATGCACACATCAAAGGAAGAACAATCCAGAGTCTTACCACTGGCTACAGACACCATTTTGGAAAGAGAGGGAGAGAGAGAAGGGGAAAGGAAGCCCACAAGACAGGACTGTAGACAATTTCTTAACGTGTTTGTAGTAGAAGTAGCATAGTTTCGAACAGGGAAAAAAAGAATGAATTGATGTGTTGGCAAGATCGGTGCCTTAGTTTTGGATGATACACTTTTTAAAAAGAAGTGATTTCATTTGAATTATGCAGGTGTAGTTATATATTAGTTGATATTGTTCTTCTCCCAGCTGCTGTGGGATAATAGTGAAGAACACTTTGAATTGTAAGTCATCAGCATCCGGAGGAATAACTTCCTCATGTTGGAGACTAAATCGTATGATGAACGGTTGAGAGAGCTTGGTACGTCCAGCCTAATGAAGAGAAGGATTACGGGGGCATGGTAGATGTCTTCCAGGACTTGAGGGGCTGTCACAGAGAAGATGGAGTCAACTGATTCTCCAAAGCACCTGAGGGCAGGACCAGAAGTAATGGGTGGACGATCTTCAGAGAACCCAACCTCGAAGTAAGAAGAAATTTCCTGATAGAACAATCAATCAATAGAACAGCTTGTCTCCTGGAGCTATGGGTGCTCCATCACTGGAGGTTGTCAAAAATGTTCAACCATTTGGCTGGGATGGTGTAAGCCTCCTGCCTTGAGCAGGGAGTTGGACTACAAGACCTCCGAGGTCCCTTCCAGCTCTATGTTCAATAGCTGGAGGAGTTTTGTTCATAGGTTAGAAGTTGGAGGGAAAGACAAATCAACCATGATAGCCAGGGATAAGAAAAATAGCAAGGCCCCAAAGTTTTGAGGTGTGGATTTCCGAAACCTCAGTGATGATGCCAGATTGCTTAATGCAGGGGTAGGCAACCTGGGCTCTTTTATGACTCGTGGACTTCAACTCCCAGAATTCCTGAGCATGGCTCAGGTATTCTGGGATTTGAAGTCCATGAGTCATAAAAGAGCCAAGGTTACCTACCCCTGGCCTAATGCAATTGTTAATCAGATGGACCAGCTTCCTTTGCACTTTTGCGGCATTCTTGATTAAACAGTAAACCAAATAAAATGGAGTTTTCAGAAATGCTTGTTGCAGCACTCCAACTGCCCAAATGAATTTAATTAGTGTAAAATTACCATGCACAATATTTTTTTAAAAAGTAAGAAGCTGGAGTCGAGAACATCTTATTTTTTAAATGTCACTTGTTCATAGGTTTTACAGCTATGGAACTACGTGTTTGCCATGTTGTTTGAGATAAACACACTGTTCTAAGCATTTGACTTCGCTTGCAAAAAGATTTTAGTACCCTATAAACCTAAAGCAACTTCTTCCACCGTTTGTCATGGGAAAGCGCCATGATAAAATTCCAGCTTTTCTTTCTTTAAGATTACCTCTATCTGATTCTTTTGCTGTATTCTAGATCTGAGTGCACCCACACTACACAAACTCACACACACTTAAACACACACACACTGAAGTACCAATAAAAGAATGAATTGTTTGACAAAACAAACAGTTGCAGACCATGACTTTTCTTTGTTATGTTTTTAGGTTTCTTCTCTTTTGCTGTTTCGCTGATCTTCCATTTATCATTTTATTGGAACTGCCTGTATGTATTTTGAGCACTGAAATGAATTCGGCTCTGTTTACACAACATGTTTAAATGGGTCATGAAGTGGGTGAGAATGCCATGCAAGCTGAAATAAATTCCATTTGTTTGCACTTAAGCTGACTTCTTTTTGAGTCAAAGAAAACACACACAACCAAATGGTTGGAGGATTAACTGTCCCTTCCAATATCCATGATTAAGACAATGTCCTAAATATGTGCCTCCAAAACAGGGCTGCTCTAAGCACTCCATCTTTGTATAAAATCGTATTTTTATCCCTTCCTTTTGTACTCACTGACAGCCCAGGAAAGTTCTGAATTAAACCAGCCATGGATTTGGGAGTCTGACTAAGTTGAAACAAACTCATTGGGGAAAGGGATAGCTTGGCTTCCTCTGTCAACAGGACAACTATGTGGTTTGAGCTTCAACATGCAACCAATGAAGAATTAAGATACCATCCACAAATCCAGATGATTGCAGATTCCACATTTCACTAGAAACTGGGGCTGTGCAAAGCTTCGGATGGTTGTTCCTCCGAACACTGAGACAACAATGTCTTCCATGTTCAATGTAGGCACTTCCAAGGTTTTCCCAGATCATCTCTGCACGAACATGCTTGCAAAGCCATTTCATTTCAATAAAAGTCCCAACACAAATGTGTCTAGACAAGCATACATGAAAAAAACAAGAACAACCGTGGGACTCTCTTAAAAAGGAGCGTTACAGACGATGTACTGCCTCAGTGCTTTGAGGAATATCCCAACTTGATTGACAGGAACCACAGCAAAGGTTCTCATATTTTTTTACAGATGGAAGAGTATGGATGACTTGCTTCCATGAGCTTGGTTAACTTGCTCTTGAACTTGAGAGTAGGACGTGGCAGCTTCTATTTGGGATCAAATTTGCAAGGAACGGGGGGGGGGAATAGGAGAGATACATGCCAAATACAACAGAAGAGACAGGAGAATGTAGCATGAGCAATTAACTCAACAACAATCTCTGAGCAAAGGCAGAGATACTCCATCTATGGGGTTCTCTTGAACCTTTCTATCATAATCAGCGAGAACAGAGCACTGAAAGCCAGTCTCATGAGTACTCTTCTTTGTGTGACAGAAGCAAATGCTGTGGAGGTATTTGTAGGTCTCAAAAGGTCTACCACAAAGATCCCCAAGGCAGTTAAGAAGGATTGCACTTCCCTCCCAGAGATAATAGATTGAGTTGAAGCTCGGGATACCCTCCTGTCTGCAAAATTATCTCAACTTACTGCTAGCCTCAAGCAATTGTTAGAGCAACATTTGATGCTCTTTGCTTCTCGGGAGTTTGTAGACAGCTATCAGGACTCAGTGTAATCTAAATGGCAAGGAGTCCTCAGGGGAGGAAACAATATTTCTACTGTAATATCCATTGTCACTGAAGAACCAACAGCACCAAGTAAGAAAGCCCTTATCTGGACCTCCCCACATAATTCCTTTGACTCAGCCCAGGTCCTACCATGATCTGTAAAGCTCATATAAATCCCTGCGTTATATGGCAAGGCCATCCTTCACTGACAGGACACAAGCAAAACTCCAGTTAGTGGTTTATGGCAGGGCTTTTCAACCTTTTCACCCATTGTACCACTCTTAGGATATGGCAACATCCGAGTACCACCAGTCGCCTAGCAAGGTGTCAAAATCTTGATGACCAAATAGAAGATTGAAGTGAGGAGTGAAAAATGTTTACCAAACCAGACGTTTACAAAGAATAATACGTAGTGTTGTATATCAGATACTACGATGTTTGATGCATACAAAGATTTTATGTACAATGCTGACTGTTTTAATAAAGGAATTTTTATATTAAAAAAAAACAAAAAAAACTTGATGACCAAAAACAAAAAAAGGAAAAAAGGGATGAAGTACAGGTAGTCCTTGACTTACAACAGTTCACTTAGTGACTGTTTGAAGTTACAATGGCACTGAAAAAAGTGCCCCCCAAGCCACAGCTGAGCAAGACACCTGCCTGCCCACCTGGCAGCGCTCTTCCTCCTGTCGGAGGTTTCCATTGTTGTGAGGAATGGCGGCAGGGGTGGGGTGGGGAGGTGTTTGGTTTTTATTCCCCCCGTCTGCTGAGTGGTTGCAGCAGGTTCTGGTCACTTCACATGACCCTGGGACACTGTGATCGTCATAAATATGAATCAGTTGCCAAGCATCTGAATATAAATCACAAGACCCTGGAGATGCTGCAACATTCCAGCTAATTGGTGCTTCTTCTGGGCTCACCAGAAGCGCCAGGATCAACGCCAAGTTCCAGCTGGAGCCTGGCGCTGATCCTGGCGCTTCCACTGAGCCCTGACAGCCCTGCAGCTCCAGCCATCTCTCACTCAGGCTTGTGCGGTGCTGCCACCAGTTCAGCTCATTCCCCTCCCCTGCTACCCCTTTTCTAGGATGGTCGCGTACCCCCTGCCAGGTGCCAATGTACCACAGGTGCTACCCGTACCACTGGTTGAAAAGCCTTGATTTATGGAAAAAGGCAAACACGGTGTTGGCGTTGCTTCAAAATGCCAGCCTTGCTAATTGACTCTAAAAATTGGGTTGCTACTCTAGACTCTTTCCTTCTTCTCCTTCCAATCTTTCTGTTTTGTTTTGGGTGGTCCATTTCAAACCCCATAGCCAGGTTCTTCCCCCAATTAGATGGCGCTTCTGGCAAAACTGACAAATTAAGTACATTATGTTCCTTCTTTATACAGGAGTTGCACTGTAGCAGAGCTAACATTTAAGGCTGGCATTCTGGTCATCAAATCCAGTTGTATGATTTATGTTCTCAGTTATAAATAAACAAAGCTGCAGATGGATATCTTTGACTGGGTTAATGTCAGCATGAAACACCGGCTCTGATTGCTCTTCCCTTCCTCAGCTTTTAAACTTTGCACGTTGTTTCAATAAGTTTGTTTGTGCAGATACCAGAGTATCCATTTACCAGCTATTCCGAAGGTACATCCAGCAGTTACCCAGTTTGGTTTAAGAATTAGTTTTTTGTTAGGGATCATAAAAGACTGCACTACCTCAGAGACGAACTTATTTCTGAACTTGATCACAGCAGCCAGATTGTTGGTGGGACAATACTGGAAGAATCCAGAAATACCACCTATGGAAGAATGGACTTTGAAAGTAATAAATTTGGCGGAAATGGCAAAAATATCGGCATATTTGAAAGATCGCTCAAATGAACAATATTTGACAGACTGGAAACAGTGGATAGACTATATACAAGAGAAACACCAATCAAATAAAATGTATCTGGCGTATAGTTGAGGCTTGACGTGAGGAGTGAAGAATGTTTACCAAATCAGACGTTTACAAAGACTAATACCTAATGTTGTATTTTATGTTCTATGATGATTGCTTCTTAATATGATCTTATGCTTAATGTTGTTTGCTTTAATATTGAAAAAGTGGATTGAATTTTTACTTCAGGTTATTGAATTTCTACCTCAGGATCTTTTGTTAGGGATCATAAAAGATTGCACTACTACTGAGATGAATTTAATTCTGAATTTGGTCACAGCAGCTAGACTGCTGGTGGGACAATACTGGAAGAAGCCAGAAATACCACCTATTGTAGTTTGGACTCTGAAAGTAATACACTTGGCAGAAATGGCGAAAATTTTGGCGTATTTGAAGGATCGCTCGAATGAACAATATGGGATAGACTGGAAACAGTGGATAGACTATATATAAGAGAAACACCAATCAAATAAAATGTAACAGGCGTAAAGTTGAGGCTTGACGTGAGGAGTGAGGAATGTTTACCAAATCAGACGTTTACAAAGACTAATACTTAGTGTTGTATTTCAGGTTCTAAGATGATTGCTTCTTAATATGATCTTATGTTTAATGTTGATTGTTTTAATAAAAAAAATTTTATATTAAAAAAAAAAGAATTAGTTGTTAGCCCCAAACACTCCGCAACTCAATCATGCTTATTTAATGGTCAATTCAAGCATTCTAAGATGCCTCAGAAACAGAGATGCTAGATTACATACAAGGTTTCATACTCCAATTTTTTTTTTTGCTTCTTTTGTGAAAGTATTTTTTTTGTGAAAGTATTTTTAATTGTTGGTCTCAGGGCTTGCTTAACAAATTTGAACTAGAGTTGGAATGTAGCACTATTAGAAAGACCTAAGAACTTGTTGTTGTGGCGCCCGCCCTCTGGAACCAACTGCCTCCTGAAGTCCGCGTTTTTCCGACTCTCCCGGCCTTCCAGAAAAATCTAAAAACTCATCTTTGCCGGCAGGCCTGGGGATGACTGTGGTTGATTGTTGAATTGAATGTGTGTGTGTTTTTAATTGATTTTTTAAAGATATATTTGTTTGGGTTTTTTAATGGTACTTCACTGTTATATATATGTTGTTAGCCGCTCCGAGTCCCTTGGAGAGGAGCGGCATACAAACCCAAATAAAATAAATAAATAAATAAATAAATCTATGTAGATTCTCAGTCATGAAGTCATGGCAAAAGGCAAGTAGACTTTCCTTGTTTTTTTTTCATTGAAGGCAGTTGAGCAGCCCTGTCTCAACAGAGTGGGAGGGACACAACACTATCTATCTCTTGTGAACAACACAGTCCCAAGAAGGTTTCACACCCATTTACAGTCTCATTCAAGTGACCCCCTCAGTGGCCTCAATGGCTCCAGACTAGCGACCGACTTTCAGAGCACTAATAACCAGACGACAGAATATAAATCTTTCCATTTGCCATCATTCAGTCAGAACTGAAGAAGCTTCTTGGGGGAGAAGCAAAACTTCTTCAAGGAAAAAAAAACAGAGGAAGTCCAGATGCCTTTTGAAAAAGACCTTTGGGACCTAAGATCTTCCTGACGCTATACATTTATATGGGTTTCAAGCTGCTTTATCGTACATCCCTGTACCTTAAAGGCTCCTGGCAATTGAGATTTACTAAAAAAAAAACAAAAAAAAAACAACCCCGGAATCTCATCTTTATTTTTGCTTTCTAGAAACAGAAGGAAACCAGCCACTGCTGATAATTCAGGAACTCTTAAGGATAGCCTAACAGAATTGTAACAGGCGTTTAGTTGAGGCTTGATGTGCGGAGTGAAAAATGTTTACCAAACCAGACGTTTATAAAGATTAATACTTAGTGATGTATATCAGGTGCTATGATGATTGATGCATACTATGATTTTATGTTCAATGCTGATTGTTTTAATAAAAGAAGTTTTTCATTTAAAAAAAAAAAAGAACCGTTCACCACTCCGAGGTTCTATTTTTTTTTTTTTTAGCGGTTCATGTTCAGATTTACTTCTTTATACAAATTGAAATAGGACGGGTATTTCTATAGTTGAATGAAGCAGCACTTTCACAATCAGATAATTAAACAGATCATTTTATATAGTTTTCCAAATTGATTACTACTTGGAAAAAAGGTTGAATTTCATTTTTTACAGCATATTTCTCTACAGCATATTGTTTCTAAGCACAGAAGTATTTGAATATACAATAATTGTCTTCAGATTGGTCCTCTTAACACATAAAGGAAGACAATTCGTTATAGTGTAGATATAATAAAACACTTTAAGCAGAGTGGTTATTTAAATGCCACAGCCTCAGAGAGTGCTTGGCCATTGCTATATCTGTTCCAGATTCTTAAGAGCACATAAAAAGTTACTGAACAATTACTGTTCATCGTGCATGGAATTTTACCGTGACAATACCTTCTTTCATTTGCAGCTCTTGTGTTTTGTAATCCTTCCTTCTGTCTTGTCTCTTACTACAATAGATCTTTTAAGAGCTGAGGAGGCCTACATTGTTCAATGTTTTTTTTTCCCTGTACTTGGACTAGGAACAGAGGAGGCAGAGGGCTAGAAGAGAAAGAACAGGTTACATCTCTTAATGAAAGTTATCCCCACCCCCCCACCCCGCAGCTAAAGCAGTTTCTGTCCTAAAGTCAGGATGAAAATCAGATAAGAAGGGTTCAAACAATGAGATCTAATGAACAGTTTACGACCTGGGGAATCTACTTTCCACAAAGGTTAAGAACTTCTGGGTAATACTAGCTGTCACATAAATATTCTCCAACAACTTGGGAAGAATAGAACTTACATTGTTAACCAACCCAGAAATATTCAGAAATAAATGCCATCCCAGCCCTGCTTACAAGTTTTTCTTCTTCTTTAATAGTCATGCCAGAAACAGATAATTTACCTCCTTAGAAAGCAATTTCCCACTCGACAACAAAATCTCGCTGACTTTTATTTGTAATGCAAATATAAACCTCATGTCAAAACGGATTTTATGTTTAAAGACAATATCCCTCCCTTGGTCTGGTACACCAAGTGTCAGTCATGAGGAAATGTCTCTCCATATATAGATATATGATTTATCAATTCCTGAAAATTACAGGGTTACAACAGCAATCAAAAGGCTGGGCCAGGGCTTAGATCTTTGTAAATCATATTTATTGAGAAGCTACTACATCTTCCCTGGCTCCAAAAGCTTTCCAAACTTCAAAGTTTACTCATGGGAGGAAACCAAAGACAAATAATAGTATTTCACTACAGGGTTAACTTTTAGAACCTGGGTGTTTAATGAGCAAGTGGTTTCCCCTTTCAAAATCCCAGAGACCACAATGTTATCAATGGCCAAGTCTCTCAAACCTTACTTACGCTCAATTAGAAACATGGCGGTATTCATATCAAGCTAAAACTCTGCCTGAGGTATCAGCACATTGCAGATGCAACTCAAGAAACTTCCTTTTGGTTTGATCTTCTGAGGAGACAAAAAAGATGGTTCTGAAATTCCCCTTTTCTACAGCAACATGCAAATACTTTGTCCAGTCTTGAGGCTGTTGTTGCTCAGGTCTGCTCTCCTAGATGATATGGAAAAATATTGGGGGATGGGAGGGGGAATTATGACTTAAAGGAGGGCGGGGGAAGCTTCAATCCTCCAAGCATTCCTAAATGACAACTTCTAGCATCCCTTGATGATGGGATCTCCTCAAAGTTGATAACAGGAGGAGAAGGAGGAGGAGGAAAGGAGAAGAAGAAAGAGAAGGAGAATACTCTCAACAAAGAACATGTTTCACCATCATTGTGTCTCATGGTGACAAATGATTTGCAGAAGCATCAGCAAACCAGGACATAAACTAATCTTGAAGCATTATAAGAGAAGCCGATTTACAGAAGTAATGGCACCAGTAGCCATTGTGAAGATAGGCTTATTCCCATCAATGGCTACCTGAAAATCCCAGTCTAATGATTTACAGATCACAGATGCTCAGCCCACATTAGGCTAAATAAGCTGAGTTGAATTTGATCAAAACATATCAAACATATCCTGGAAATTCCTTGCAATAACTGCTAGTCTCATTCAGGAGATTCGCTTAGCGTGATGCTCATTAAGGACCCCCAAGCAAGGTATATTCACTGCCTCTTGAAGGACAGTGGTTTTTCCCATCTCTATTTGAGGACAGAACGCTGACAGATGATAATCTCCAGGGCCACAGAGATGAATTGACCTGTCAGGAATACAGCTCCCTTATCCAGAAAAATAATAAGAGGCGTTAATATGCAGAAAATTCCTTAAATATGTTGCATTCCTCTTTCGGGGAACTCAAGAGCAATTTTTATCAGAGATATGAATACCTGTTTGTAATCAGTGGTGTTTTTCATGAGATGGCTAACCCTCAAAAGTTGGACGATTTAGTCTCTATGTTTTACCAAGATGCAATGTGTAGGCTGAGAGGGTTTATGACAATTTGCCATGGCCAACTCACCATGGCTAACTCACTATGGCCAACTTGCAATGGCCAACTCAATATAGCCAACTTACCATAGCTAACTTGCTATGGCCAACTTGCAATGGCCAATTCACCATGGCTAGCTCGCTATGGCCAACTTGCAATGGCCAACTCACGATGGCTAACTCACTATGGCCAACTTGCAATGACCAATTCACCATGGCTAACCCGCTGTGGCCAACTTGCAATGGCCAACTCACCATGGCTAACTCACTATGGCCAACTTGCAATGGTCAACTCACCATGGCCAACTCACCACAGACAACTTGCAATGCCCAACTCATCATGGCCAACTTGCAATAGCCAACTCAACATGGCCAACTTGCAATGGCCACTTGCAATGGCCAACTCATTATAGCCAACTCATCATGGCAATGGTCAAAAGTTACTTTTTTCAGCATCATTGCAACTTCAAACAATCACAAACAGAGCTGTTTAGTCAAGGGCTACCTGTTCAAGCCAATGCTAGTTTCAAAGGAAGCTTCTGTGAGCATTTAAAAAAACCAGAACTTGAATACAAGTAGTCATTGACTTACAATCATTCATTCAATGGCTGTTCAAAGTTACAACTGCACTGAAAAAAGGTGACTTACAACCAATCCTTGAGTAACTAGGAGCTTTTTCGTTATTATTCTATTTAAACATACAAGGTTTCTTTGCTATTGTCTCTGGGTGTCAGGCCTTTACGTGATGTCTCCTTTCTAAACATCTGGGGTGGGTTGATCAACACCTATAGAAATAGATTCCTTACTGCATAAATCATGCATATATGTAACCAATAGTCTATTCCCATAGGTGGAAAATGATGGAAGGAGAGATAGCCCAAGTATATTGGCTGGTAGCAAAGTACAAATAAAACTGTAGAAATGAATATTATTATTATTATTATTAACATCTCTGATCCTAGAAAAGGGCTCCCCCCACCACTAGATTAGTGACTACCCATTGCAAAAAACATTGACTAGTATAACTGGAAGAATTCTATTAAAGCAGTGTTTCTTAGACTTCTTTTTATCTCAGAACCTTTCCCCTTTCAAAAACTTATACAGGAGCCCCCCAAAAAACTTTTTGTTTTTGTTGTTTGTAGGGGTTATATTTACCATATGAAAAAAAAATTGACAAATGCAATAGGCTGCTATTGCCACTGCTGCTTTTCATTATTGTTTGATGGGATTTTAATATCATATTATTTTTTTTCATCCTAGGCTGGCAAATAATTCGGATTTTTTTGAAGAAGCCTGAAAGGACCGGCTGTATTTTGAGTGCTGTTATAAATTTGAACAGACACTAAGTGAATGTTTGTAAGTTGAGGATTACCTGTATTGTGTGCTCGAAGCAAAAGAAACAGGTTCTGAAATCTGAATCGTCTTTTACCCAGTCTTAAGACTAGATTGAACAAAAGACAAAATGGAGAAGGAGGCTATCCTGATGGTTTAATAAACCTCTGCTCCTTTCCTGCATTCCTTTGAACCGCTTAAATGTGTTCATGCCTGCGGTATATGCAGAAATACGTATAATATGGGTGTAAATGCATATGTGTGTCTCTATATCCAGGTACACAATACACATTCATACCCACACACTACCTGAATTTTACAGACAACCATTTCCTATGGGGATGAAGTGCTAAACAACCATTATTATCCCCTGTGAAAGCATAAATTCAGCATTAACACAATTTGAAAGAGGGGCTGAAGTGAATTTTAATACGAGTCCCTTGTGTCTCTACTGCTGAGTAACCAGACAGAATAACAAATGAACAAACCTTTCTCGAAAATTAATCTATACAGATGATGTTTGCTCAGGTGATGAAATGGAATTTTTCCTTTCTTTCTTTCTTTTTTTTAGTAGAGTATTTGAAAACAAATCATAGAAGGTGGGTGTTGCTGGTTCATCCTTTGCTTCTTTTTTCAAAGGGGGGGGGAGGGAACAGAGCTATGAATGTAAATTTTTATTTATTGAATTTCTACAGCCACCCTTCTCAGCAATTGATTCTGGGCAGAATTTGGTGAGATATTCCTTTATGGAGATCCCTTTCTCTCCATGAATGTGGATCTTCTACGCATGGGGAACATCAATCCAGCTAATTTCAGGGGTGGGGTGGGGGAGGAACCCAAAATAGGGAAATATTATTAGCTCTTGCATAGAACTTTGTCTTCTACCACTGCACAGACTGAACAATAAATTCTTACACAATAAATTCTTTGAAAGTAACTGCATGGCCTGCGATATTTGTGATTTGTTCATCTGGAGATTTTTCATGGGGCAAACTTGCCCATCCAGATCAGAATCAGCTATTGGTGGATCAAGACTTTCTCCAGGAGAAAATTCCACAGACGGACAGTGATTATTGTAAGATGTTTTGCCCTTCAAGGACACAAGAAATTTTGGGGTATATTATATTACAAAAGAAAAAAAAAAGAAAAAGAAGAAGCAAATAAAAAACAATAGACAGTATCTTCCATAAGGGTTGCACACAAGCGAAGATCAGAAATAGTACTTTCAGAATACAAAAGGGAAATGTCACACAATCATAAATAAGATGGACTGAGAAGGTCCATCTGAAGAGCAGAATATCTGCTATTTCTAGGCTGGGTTGTAAAAAGACCATGTTTGAAATGGGTACCAGTTTTCCTGCATATTTAATGATCTTGGTCTTGTATAGGCTACCTCAAATTTGGTCACTATAAAGGAAGAGGCTTAGATTTATAGAGTCCATTTCAGCATGTGAAGGAAGGAAGGAGTGATGGAAGCAGACCTGAGAACATTGAATAGAATAGAGCTGGAAGGGACCTCAGAGATCTTCTAGTCCAGTCCCCTGCTCAAGTAGGAGAACCTATACCATTTCAGATAAGTGACTGTCTAGCCTCTTCTTAAAAACCTCCAGTGATGGAGCAATGATGATTTTTGAAGGTTCATCTAAGAAGGTTCTGAATGGTATTTTCTAATAACAAAACCAAAGTCCGATCTACAGAGAATCCAAGGAATAATGTCAAGTCTGAAAAAGCAATTCCTTATTGAGAGGAATCGAGACGACCAGAACGATGATAAGCAGATGTTGTTCCAGACTGTTATGAGAAGATGGTGCCTGTGGTGTCTGCAGCACACTGTGGTGGTGCCAAAACGACAACATGTATACAGTGATATAAAGTTGCCAAGCTGTTTGCATGAGGACATCTGTTGCAAGGATGTAACTCATATCATTTGTCTGATTACGCCATTGTGCAGCTTTTGTAATTTTGTCCCATTGTTCTGCCAAAATCATTTTGTGAGGGCAAGAGGGATGTGTGATAAGCATCATGCTGTCATCATCCAAACGATGCAAAATAAATAACTTAAGTCAGCTGCAGTGACGCACATGGCCTCCTTGTATCTGATGACTATGGCGCTTCCTTCTATCTGCCACTCTTGAAATCTATGTGCCATTCAACTGAGTTAATTGTCCTCATCCTGAAGGCAAAATATACAACATAATTCCCCAATAGCAAGTGGAAAGAGAACATACAGTTCCAGCCTGATGAAAAAAAGCCCATATTTGATGGGCTTCCTAAACCCAGGACCAAGGGAGTCACTCAAATATCCCGAGCAGCATTTCTCAACCTCGATAACTTTAAGATATTTGGACTTCAACTCCCAAAATTCCCCAGCCAGTAGGAAGTCCAAACACTTTAAAGTTGTTGAGACTGAGAACACTGATCCGGAGGAACATAGAAGAAGAACAGTGATTGAGAAGGCGCATCTAAGTGAACTTTGAGAAGATGGTGCTCCTTCCCAGCTTATGTCCCATCCTTACCCCACCTACCCACCAATGCTGGAAATTGAACAGGAGAACTTCTGCATGAAGCTACTGACTTACCAGTACCACTGAGCTATGGATGGCTTTGACAGGGAAATGTTTTGTTACAAGGATCCACAGAAGCAAGGAGGAACAAATGTCTCTTCTCCTACACCTTTTCCAGGAGAAACGGGACTGTTAAACGAAGGCCTGTGGAGCGAACGCTGACTCTTTGCCATGTACCATGTTGACATTTCCCTTTGAAATTAATATAGGGAGCTTGGAATGTACCATATCATTAAGAAGGGATTACACTGCTCTGAGACAGCATAACGCTGGCAGAGGAACTCTGCATTGTTAAGCTAATTGGACCGCCAGGTTTCTGATAACCGGGAGCTGCCATAAATAAGCAAAGAGGACAGCTTTGAGAGGCATGACTACAGAGTTAGTCCCTCAGGGAAGTCATTAAAAGGGCCATTGTCACCTCCCACCTCCAGAACAAACAAACAAAATTGACTGGACATCTGCAAGTCATCTAAAGCAGCTCAGGCCAAATTCCCCCCCAAATTTTGCACCAGCTCCATGGAAGCTGAATGAAAATATGGGGAGGTTTTTGACTAACAGCTAACAATCAAAGTAGTCAAAGTGGACCTTCTGTTCCATCCTTGAGAAGGTCAGCAGATGGATCAGCAGCTTCTCTACCCTTCGGGCTTCCCATATTTACAATCCAATTTTTACTTTGAAATCTCAGCTCTGACAATCTGCTTTAGCCCTAAACACAGGTGAGTTGAAGATGAGTTCTGGAAAGAAAGCAGTTGGATCAGGGATTAACCACCAATGAAAGAACCACCAAATCTTGCTTCCATGGACCAAAGGTTTCTTATGGATAATGCCTGAATGCCTTCCTCCCAGAAGGAGCTACACTAATTTTTACTGATTTTTTGAGCAGCATTCTGAAGTATGATGAGCTGTATTTATAGAAGGCTATGCATACTTAATAAATATAGGACTACAGATAGTCCTTTATGACCACAGTTAAGCCCAACATTTCTTCAGCTGCAAATGGGCAACAGTCCAGAGTGAATACTAAGTCATTTTGTTTGGACAACAATAATACACCGATATCAGCATTTATTGGTTTTCTCTGCTAGTTGATGAACAGCATTGATTACTTCTGAATCAATAAGAATCGGGAACACTTCATTTGCTATCTGCTACATTGCCAATTGTTCATTGACTTTCTCTTAGGATGCAGACAAGAGCTTTAAATTGCTTATTTATTTTATATTTTTCATTTTTAGGGCAGTTCTCCAACATTTGCTCTGCCCCAAGTTAAGGGCATGTTGTACAAAGTGAACACTTGAAACACACAGCGGCCCAGATGAAAACCAGAGTACCAGCAATCTAATGCAGACTGAAGAAGCTTGAGGACACACACAGGAGCTCCATCTTGCTTAAACAAGCCTGTAGACCTATTTGTGAGATGCAGAGAAGAAAGGATACATAGCTTACTTTCAAAGCGATCACCAAAGTTTTGGCAGACTGAATGATTAAAGTCAGAAGTATTAAAACCAAGAGGCCAGGATGGACATCTAAGATTTAAAAAAAACAAAAAAAACCACTCCACTGTAAATTATTCATTTATTGACACACAGAGGGGTGGGTTTAATGAATGTGTTTTTGATTTTCTTCTTTTTCTAAGGGAAAGGTCTTTGAATTGCATCAAATGCCTTTACTCTTCTGCTCTTCAGAATCTTGTTGCGGACCCCAACCGAGCTGTTTGGACGGTGAAAATTCAAAACACAATGAGTCTATCCTAGTGTTTCTCAACCTTGACAACTTGAAAATGTTGGACATCAACTGCTCTTTCTCCTGTTCCTTAAGGTTGCTTATAGCAGGGCTTTTCAGCCAGTGGTACGGGTACCACCTGTGGTACATTGGCACCTGGCAGGTGGTACGCGACCATCCTAGAAACGTGGATGCGGGGGAGGGGAATGAGCTGAACCGGTGGCAGCACCGCACAAGCCTGAGTGACAGACGGCTGGAGCTGCAGGGCTGTCAGAGCTCAGCAGAAGCACCAGGATCAGTGCTGCTTTCCAGCTGATCGGCGCTTCTTCGGGGCTGTCAGGGCTCAGTGGAAGCACCAGGATCAGCGCCGGGATCCAGCTGGAGCTTGGCACTGATCCTGGTGCTTCTGCTGAGCCCCGAAGAAGCACCAATCAGCTGGAAAGCAGCACTGATCCTGGTGCTTCTGCTGAACCCAGAAGAAGCGCCGATGAGCTGGAATGTTGCAGCATTTCGAGGGTCTTGTGATTTACATTCAGATGCTTGGCAACTGATTCATATTTATGACAGTCACAGTGTCCCAGGGTCATGTGAAGTGACCAAAACCTGCTGCAACCACCCAGCAGATGGGGGAATAAAAACCAAACACCCCCTCACCCCACCCCCTCTGCCAATCCTCAACAGAAATGCTCACAACAATGAAAATCTCAGACAGGAGGAAGAGCGCCGCCCGGCGGGCAGACAGGAGTCTTGCTCGGCTGTGGCTTGGGGGGCACTTTTTCAGTGCCATTGTAACTTTGAACAGTCACTAAGTGAATTGTTGTAAGTCAAGGAATACCTGTACTTTATCACTTTTTTCCTTTTTTTTGGTCATCAAGTTTTTGACACCTTGCTAGGCGACTGGTGGTACTCGGGTATTTCATTTATTTCATTTCATTTCATTTATTGGATTTCTATGCCGCCCTATTCCAGAAACTCAGGGCGGCTCACAATTGTATTGCCATATCCTAAAAGTGATACAATGGGTGAAAAGGTTGAAAAGCCCTGGCTTATAGCATATTACACTTATTATGAGAGGCTGTGTCGGTGGCTTAGCAGTTAAGACGCTGGGCTTGTCAACTGGAAAGCCAGCAGCCCATGTTCGAGACCCAAGCACTGCACAACAGGTGAGCTCCCGTCCTCACCTCAAATCCTGCCAACCTAGCAGTTCAAAAGTATGCAAATGGGAATAGATAAATAGGTACCATTTTGATGGGAAGGTAATAGCGCTCCATGATATCATGCTGACCACATGACCGCAGAAATGTTTTCGGACAGGTCAATGGTCTTGAAACAGAGATGAGTACTGCCCCCTATAGTTGGCAACAACTAGCAGGGTACAATCTTCAGGGACTCCTTTACCTTTTTTTTTTACTTATTATAAGATGCAAAACACTCTTAAAAATCTAGAAAATGAATCAACTAAGAAACTAAAACAAATCATGTCACTATTCTTCGGTTTCTACCGAACAGATAAACTCAAGAGATCCTTGTTTCAAATCATGATACATTTCGTTGACTCAGCCATGAAGGTCACCTCTACATTTTTTTTTAATAAAAAATTCTTTTATTAAAACAATCAGCATTGAACATAAAATCATAGTATGCATCAATCATCATAGCACCTGATATACAACACTAAGTATTAATCTTTGTAAACGTCTGGTTTGGTAAACATTTTTCACTCCTCACATCAAGCCTCAACTAGACGCCTGTTACACTTTATTTGATTGGTGTTTCTCTTTTCTATAGTCTATCCACAGTTTCTAGTCTATCACATATTATTCATCTCAGTATTAGTACAATCTTTTATGATCCCTAACCAAAAATCCTGAGGTAAAAGTTTAATGACCTGAGGTAAATCTTATATATGGTCTATCTACTATATCTAGTCTATCACATATTGTTCATTCGCGCTTCTGAATTAACTTCATCTCAGTAATAGTGCAATCTTTTATAGTCCCTAACCAAAGATCCTGAGGTAGAAGTTTCATAACCTGAGGTAGAAATTCAATCCGCTTTATCACTATTAAAGCAAACAACATTAGGCATAAGATCATGTTAAGAGGCATTCGCCATAGAACATAAACATGCAACATTAGGTGTTAGTTTTTGTAAACGTTTGATTTGGTAAACATTCTTCCCTCCTCATGTCGAGCCTCAACTAAACGCCAGATACATTTTGTTTGATTGGTGTTTTTCTTGTATATAGTCTATCCACTGTTTCCAGTCTTCAAATATTGTTCATTGGAGCGATCCTTCAAGTATGCTGATATTTTCGCCATTTCCGCCAAATTTGTTACTTTCAAAGTCCATTCTTCCATAGGCGGTATTTCTGGATTCTTCCAGTGTTGTCCCACCAACAATCTTGCTGCTGTAATCAAGTTTAGAAATAAGTTCGTCTCTGAGGTAGTGCAATCCTTTGTGATCCCTAACAAAAAAACCTGAGGTAGAAATTCAATACGCTTTTTGAAAATGGTTTGGAGTGTCCACCATATCTTCCTCCAGAAGGCTTTGATTTTTCTGCATGTCCACCATACATGGAAGTAGGTAGCCTCCCCGTCACCACACCTCCAGCATTTGGGCTGGGAGTCTGGATAGATGAGTGATATTTTTTTCGGGTCTAGGTGCCATCTGTAGAACATCTTGTAGAAGTTTTCCCTTAAGTGTTGCGATTTCGTAAATTCTACATTTCTCACCCAGATTTTCTCCCACGTGTCCATGGTGATAGGGTGCCCAAAGTCTTGTTCCCACTTTACCATACAGTTCTTGACTAGCACGGTTTCAGAGTCCATTTCTATCAGAATGCTGTACACTCGTTTGATGTGCATGATCCCCTGCTCTCTAATCTGTTTAATTAGATTCTCATCAGTCTGGGATAAACCCTTCTTCTTGTCTTTATGCCACCGTGATTGCAGTTGTAGATATGATAGCCAGGTACCTCCTATTCCTTCATCTGCTAGCGTTGTTTGTGACTTTAGGGAGAACCCATTTTCTTCTTCCAGTATCAGTTTACTGTAGGGCACTACTCCCTGCTCTTGGGTTATGTTTACATCCCCTATTGCGTGTCCGGGGATCGTCCAGATGGGGATCTTGTCGTGTAGAAGGTGTTTATATTTCTTCCAGACCCATAACAATGGGATTCGTAGTGGGTTCTCTTTGAAGTTCTTGTCTGCCTTTTTGTCATACACCAAGTATGCGTGCCAACCGAATAGGAGACCATGCCCTTCAACATTCAATATTCTATCATTCGTCATGTTGATCCAGTCGCTCAACGCCACCAGTGTCGCCGCGTAGTAGTATAGCTTTAGATTAGGCATTTTGAGTCCCCCTCTCTCCCTTGTGTCCTGGATGATTTTTAGTTTTACCCTCGGTCTCTTGCCATCCCAAATAAATCTGTTGATGCCCTTCTGCCAGTTGTCCAAGTCCATATCCTTTTTGAGTATGGGCAGCATTTGAAAGAGAAATAGAAATCTTGGCAATACGTTCATCTTTACTGCTGCTATCCTGCCCAGCAGGGACAGTCGTAGTGTTTTCCACCTTTCCCGATCTGCTTGTATCTTGTTCCACAGTACCTCGTAGTTATTCTTGTATAATTTCACATTCGTTGATTCTATCTCCACTCCTAAGTATTTAACTTTCTTGACTATTTCACAACCCGTTATTCTTTCCAAGTCCTGTTTTGCTTTGTTGTCTAGATTTTTGACTAGCATCTTCGTTTTTGATATATTTACTTTGAAGCCTGATACCCTACCATAGTCTTCCATTATCTCCATCAATCTCCTTGCTGATTGTGCTGGTTGCAACATTGTCACCAGCAAGTCGTCTGCAAAAGCACATAGTCTGTAATCTTGCTGTTTAATCTGTATGCCCTTTATGTCCTCTGCCGCTCTTATCCTGTTCAGTAGAATCTCCAGCGTTAGGACAAATAGCAGGGGTGACAGCGGGCAGCCCTGTCTCGTGCCTCTCTCTATGTTGAATGAGTCTGTTAGGTCTCCATTAACAGTGATCTGGCCTGTTTGTTTCTGGTAAATTGCCAGTATGGAGTTGAGAAACTGTGCTCCCATTTTCATCTTCCGGACCAAGTTCGTCAAAAATGGCCAATTCAGTCTGTCGAAGGCTTTTTCTGCATCCACAAACATAAGGGTGGCGGGTACCTGTTTGTGCCTGTCCAAGTACTCTATTATGTTCAACAGCTGTCTCACGTTGGTTTTCATCTGGCGTCCTTGTATAAATCCCCTTTGGTCCGGGTGTATTGTTTTTTGTAGTACAGTCATTAATCTATTGGCCAAAATTTTTGTGAAGATTTTGTAGTCCGTGTTAAGTAGTGAGATGGGTCTGTAGTTTGCGGGTTGTGTGTTATCTTTCCCCTCCTTGGGGATTAACGAAATGTAGGCTGTTTTCCAGGACGGTGGGACTTGGCCGCCTTCTTGTATGTTGACAAATAGCTTTCTCAGGGATTCTAACATCTCGTCCTGGAGATACTTGTAGTAAGTCGCTGTTATCCCATCCGTCCCTGGCGATTTTCCTGTTTTCAGTTGTTTGATCACTGAGTGTATTTCCTCCTTTGGGTCACCTCTACATTTGAGCAGAACAAGTTCTATGTGATGATGTTTGAGGCCAAGCCTTCTGTATGTCTTGAAATGAAACACAGATGCCAATCAGAAGCAGAAGGAGGATTCAAGATGGCGGTTGAGAAGTATCTACATGACAGAATGGAGCGTCAGTTGACTAATTGGGACCACAGTTTTGAATTTCTGACCCCTTCTCTTGATGTTCCTGAGGACAATAATGTTATCACTTGTAGAGAGGGTGGGTTGTCTCTCCCTCCACCCTTAATATGGGGTCTTTGATTGATTGTGGAAACCAATCATTTTTGATTAAATATCTATTCCACACTTGTTTTTTTAAAAAAAAATGTTGGCACACCTTCCTTTCTCTCTAGTGTTCCCAATAATATTTATATTATAAGAAGCTTTTGAAATCATGAAAATACAGTATTCGTAACCAGCTTCCTCATTTTCAAATGAGGTTTTCAGAAGTGATGTTTCTGGCAAATTATTTATTGAACGTTTTGGAAAAGAGGCAAATCTCTTCCCGAACACAAGGACTTAGGCTGTGGAAAATTTCATCGGCCTGGGATTCTCATTATAAGCGATTCTGACACCTTTCCCTACCTTATTAAAATTCCATATAGTGAGGCTTATAATTTTATTTTTGTGCTTTTTATTCCCTATGTGATGAAAGGGAACGAGAGAAGGAGAGAATGAGGTGTGTAAAATGGCTCCCGTGTATTACTTTCATTCATTTGTGTGTCAGAAACTTAGAAGGCCGCCTCAGAAACACCACATGCTTCACGAATATTTCAAGTACACATAATGAGTCCTGGAAGGGTTTTGAAAATATCAGATTAAAATGTGTCAGGTGGATTTTCTTAAATAATGCAGATCGGTAATACAATCATCTTTGTGGCAATCAGGTGTCTTTTTATAATAGTCAGTAGGAAACCATGCTTGGAATGTCTGTCTGTTAGGCATTGCTGGGCTGAGATAAAACTTTAAGTACCTGCAGATAATAGCCAGTAAATTAGTTCACTGAATATTTTCAACTGACGTTTCACAGAAGACTTCCACATTCCCCACCAAATACAAACTGGATTTATTAAGCTACCCATCAAAGAAGTTTTTGAACCTTCAAATTATTCTTCAGTTCAGATTAAAGATTGAAATGGGTGGGGGGGGGAAGACTTCCATATTTTTTCCCCTGCTCAAACCCCACTGATAATAGCCCTCAGGAAAGTATACATTTTTCAGTGTTATTTTTCAAAGCTCCCTTTTTTTCCCCCTGGAGCTCTGAAAAAGGGAGTTGAGAAAGAGGTGTCTTTCATTCTTTCCTACCATGTACAACTCATGAAACATGATGCTGTCTTGAAAGAGGCCTAGAACTAGGCATCGGCTTGAGAGGATCGTTGGACAAGGATCAACTTGCGCCGGGATGAACGGATTCTTGTTTTGTCTCCCTTCTGAATGTTTCCACTTTAGAAGTTTTCACAGCCCATGTCTTGATGTAGCAGATGCCTTTCCAGGTCTATTCATTCTGCTGAGATTGTAGAAAGCCTTAAAACCAAGAGAAAGTGGGAGAGATTTAACTTACGTCCCAAGTAGCAAACCATCCGTAGACCTCAATGCAATTTCTCTTGGTCTAATTTCAAGAACTACCAGTAGGTGACCATTTCTGAATTCTATCTGAGTGATCTCCTCCCTCTCAGTGGCCTACTACAGTAGAGTTGGGAAGGAAGGAAGGAAGGAAGGAAGGAAGGAAGGAAGGAAGGAAGGAAGGAAGGAAGGAAGGGAAAAGAAGGTGGAAAGAGGGATCAAGGAGACATAAAGAAGTAGAAAAAGGAACTGTTTACTCACCATCCATGGCCACCAAGTAGGTAGCTTTCCTACAGATTTATTTATTAAGGCAATTCATCTTGGTTTTGATGAACCTTTAGTTTTTAAGGGTCTGACAATAAAGCATGGTTCAAAAGCCTCACCAAAATGTAATTGTTATTGTCTTAAAACATGCCTTCATTAAATTATAATTCTATGCTTTCCTAGCAAATCCATCTGGGTTTGCTTTGCTTTCAGTTCAGCTGAATTCACAGAAGGGAAGGTCTACCCTCTGTTCATTCCTCCCCCCCCCCAGAGCCCTGTTCCTTTAGTATTAAAGAGATTCCCTTCATGCAGCCTCCTGTCACAGATCTTAACTCCAAATCATTTATTTAACATCTGCTTGGCAATCATTTTTTCAAGATTTACTTCCTTGAAAACACAACTGGGACACTTGATCCTGCCTTGTTTTCAATCTGCGATATCCTTAAAAAAAAAAAAAAGAACAGCAAAAGACATTATAAGCAGAGGAGGAAGAAGAAAGAAAAGTCAAGATGACACCCATAAATTGTAATGACTCATTTCTTCTCTTGCATTATTCCTGCTTTGGTAATTTGGAGGAGATGGTGAACTGCAGAGACGCTCAGAGGCAGCCTAGCAGAATTACAAAAAAATCCATTTGATGTACATCATCTCCACCAATTGTGGCAGGTGGGATTGCAAACACCCCACTGAACGTCAATGTGTTCATTCCAACACACAACAAGAGTGCAAAACGGGCCTTCTTTTAAAAATTTAAACTAGAAATAACTAAATCCAAATTCATTTATCCCACCTTTATTATTTTCAAAAATAACTCAAGGCAGGGAACTTATTGAACGTATCTTCCTCCGCCGCCGCCTATTTTCCCCACAACAAAAAACCCTGTGAGGTGAGGTGAGCTGGGCTGGGAGACAGTGTCTGGCCCGTCACCCAGATGGCTTTCATAGGTAAGCTGGAACTAGAACTCACAGTCTCCTGATGATTGGTCCAATGTCATACAGCTGGCTTTCATAGGGAAGTGGAACTAGAATTCACCATCTCCTGGTGATTGATGCAAAGTCACCCAGCCAGCTTTCATGCCGAAGGTAGCACTAGAATTCACCATCTCCTGGTGATTGATGCAAAGTCACCCAGCCAGCTTTCATGCCGAAGGTAGCACTAGAATTCACCATCTCCTGGTGATTGATGCAAAGTCACCCAGCCAGCTTTCATGCCTAAGGTAGCACTAGAATTCACCATCTCCTGGTGATTGATGCAAAGTCACCCAGCCAGCTTTCATGCCTAAGGTAGCACTAGAATTCACCATCTCCTGGTGATTGATGCAAAGTCACCCAGCCAGCTTTCATGCCTAATGCAGGATTTGAACTCACAGTCTCCTGCTTTCTAGCCTGGCGCTTTAACTACTAGGCTAAATTGGCTGTCTTTGCTCTTTGCTTTACTCAGTGTTGGGTTTTTGCTTTATTCTCTAACAAGGCATAATTTGAATCCTGGAAATAACAAGCTGTTTTTTGGATTTCAATGTATGCTAAGCCGTCTGTGGCTGATAAACGTCTGGCTACTGTGCCTTGCAGGAAAAGCTAAGGGAGAATTGGTTCATCTATAAGCCTGAATTTTCCCCAAATCTCCAGCTGCTTAAATCTTTGGCAGGTTCTAGAGTGGTGCCTGTGACAATGTCTTGCTAGGCCTTCTACCATCAGAACCTATGTCCTTCAAAGCTTCCTTGTGTAGCTGGAGGGGCTTCCTCCTCTGCCAGATGTTACTACTAGCCTTGAAGGAACTTGTGGTATGTCCCCTGCACAAAAGACCTTTGCTGGTTATCTAGAAGTTTTGGATTACTGTCACCATGTCTCCAACCTTCCTTTTTTAAAAAACAAAGGTTTTTGAGATAGTAAAGTAGGACTAACAACAGAGTTCCTTAGATGACCTTAGATGAGTCAGATAATCTAGACTAGTGGTGGAGAACCTACGGCACGCGTGCCAGAGGCGGTACTCAGAGCCCTCTCTGTGGGCACATGCACCATGCTCCGGAGATGGCAACCGTCCCTCTTCAACCAGCCGCCCGCTAACTCGCCGAGGTCCCACATGGCTGGATGCATCTCAGCACAGCTGGTTTCCCTCCCCCCCATCCCATCCCTCCTGGCCTCACATGCTCTCCTTTTCCTGGACACGACCCACTGCATCACCTCCTCAGCTGTTGGCTGTCCGTCCAGCTGAGAGGCGGCTTCTCTGAACTGCTAGTGGTGGGCTGCAGAGCCCCAGAGTGCGCCAGTCGAGGGGTCGGCAGGCTGTGGCTGCTGATGGACACTGTCGGCCCCCATGCGCTCACTGGCTTCTGTGTGCAGGGGCCGACGGTGTCAGGCAGCAGCTGCCCTGGCCCCTGCCTCGCCTTGCCCTGCGACAATGGCACCCCCGCCCTGCCTCGCATCACCCTGCAGGATGAGCCTCCTGCCCACTATCCCACCTGCCATAGACCCCCTGGATCTCCTCCAACCCTGCCCGGCCCCCCACAGGCATTCCTCCCCACGAGCAACATCGAGGTGACCACGCCCACCTTGGACACACCCACCCAGTCTGCTGTGACCACCGTAGCCACGCCCACCCAATGGGCCACAGCCACCTGGCACCCGGCGATAAGTGGGTTTTGGGTTGCAGTTTGGGCACTCGGTCTCTAAAAGGTTCGCCCTCACTGATCTAGACCCTTGTCAGCCAGGATTCGGCCTTGGGGTACAAATGACAGGATCTGGAGAGAGGGTCGTGCACCTGTCCTGTTCCTGTTGGATCACTCAGTGATATCACTTTTGATACCATTAACCATGTTATCTTTCAAGAACTGCTTCAGAGGGTGGGGATTGGTGACCAGTTCCAGCAAGTGGTATAAGAAATGAGGTCAGTTGGCTGTCTGGTACCTTGTGAGAGGTCACACCCCATCCCCGTGCATTTTGACACATGAAAGGAATCCTTAAGAGCCCATGTTGCAAGAGGGGGCAGTTGGTCCCCATCATTTTTTTCTAGATTTGGGACATGTTCTCTGTGACCCTCAGTTTATCTTCGCCTGTGATCTGGCATTCTAAGCTCCTAAGACTGTGCAACCTGAGATTTCCGCGGTTTGCTTTAACATGGACATAAACGGAGGCAGAATTTCCACAGTTCTCTCCAGCCCTGTATTCTGGTGGTGTTGCGTCTGGCATTTCATTTTCATTGTTATTATTTCATTTACATTTACTGCTGATTTCAGCTTTATTTCTCGTTGGCTTTTACAGGACCTCTTATCAACTGAAAGACGAGGCATTTGATTGCTTCTAAAAGTGGGGAAATAGTAACAAATAAAAACACAGCAGTAATATAATCGGTAGGACAGTTCTCTGGGCTTGAACATTTCACTGTAATGAGATATGATAAATATTCATTGCACAACTCATCTCCTGGTGCATAGAAATATATTGTTTAGCCAGCCACTGTAGGCTGCATCAGCCAGTTACAAGAGTGGATGGCCTCAGAACTTTAGAGATCTTCTTCTCTATTACGAGTCCATGATACCCATCATCTGGAGAAGTCTATAATTAGAATAAGGGAGCTGCCAGTATATGGGAAGTCTAACTGCTGTGGAAAGCTGACCCATGTGCTAAAGTTTCAGTGTGTCCATAAAAGCATCTAGTGGAGAATAACTTGCCTTTTGATTGAGTCAATGGAGACGATATTCTGAGCAGGTATCTTAGATCCCACCAGACAGGAGCTAGAACAACTGGACTTTGTTTTTCCTTGAAGATGTTTTGTTTCTCATCCAAGAAGTTTTTCAGTTCTTGGATCAGAAGTGAAATGTATTCAAGGAAAAACAAAGTCCCCTTGCCTTTTGAAAAAGCACCTTTGGGACAACTGTGACCTGGATGACTGAGAATCCCCATAGGATTCAGGAGCAAGAACATATTCTCTAGGTGTGTGAACAGGTAAGGTTCACAGTCTATTCTCTCTCCCAGAAACTCCAGACTTTCTATTTAGTACTTTACACTAGAAGCTCAGATTCTTCCACGATTTGTATTATTACAAGTCTTCCATGGATCAGCCGCTTCACAAAGCTAGGCAAAACAAGATTTATATTTTGTGGGTCAGTGTTTGGGGAAATCCACTCCTTGCCTAGGGATGTTATATTCTACATTGGGGCATCACCTGAAGTTAATAATGTGAAATCTCTATCAGCGCAAGGGCCAAAGGCTCCATGACAAAACTGGGTGGGGCCAAGATCTAGTTGGAAGAGAATTTGTTAGTTTTAGGAGAGCTACCTGTCTCTTTACCCATTTTGATATTTCACCTCTCTCCAAAATTTCCAAAAATGCAAGAGGATAAGAGTTTTGAGGCCATGCATTCAGAGGAGAATACAGAAGAAACAATGACGGGTGTCACAGGATTCCAGCTCCATCCATTTTACACTCCTCTCTTCACTACAACATAGTTTATTTGCTTGGTCTTATCATTCAATCTGAACTTATCAATTACTCTTAGATTATTGGGCTTAGAGTTAGGTGTTTTGGGTGAAGCCATCCATCCTGGCAACTTTGGAACAATCTCTCTTTTTTTCCATGATTATTATTATTGATCATCGCACAGTCAGCCAGATGTTCTGTCTGGATTTGGCATTTTTGGGATAGGCAGATGTGGATGTTTGATGGTGTTAACAGATCTCATCGCAGGATGGAAGCTGTTCCCAGTAAGGCCACCTTTTGCAATTGACCGATGGTGAATTTTTCAATGCTGATAATAGTGTTCAAGTGGTTCTCCAGCTGTTTTGGGATTGCACCCAAAGCCCCTATTACTATTGATACTACCCTTGCTCGCCTTTGCCACTATTTGCTATTTGTAGGTCCCAGAGCAATTCTTCTTCTTCTTCTTCTTCTTCTTCTTCTTCTTCTTCTTCTTCTTCTTCTTCTTCTTCTTCTTCTTCTTCTTCTTCTTCTTCTTCTTCTTCTTCTTCTTCTTCTTCTTCTTCTTCTTCTTCTTCTTCTTCTTCTTCTTCTTCTTCTTCTTCTTCTTCTTCTTCTTCTTCTTCTTCTTCTTCTTCTTCTTCTTCTTCTTCTTCTTCCTGTTGTTGTTATTATTATTATTTTAAGGAGCACTGAACAGCATTTCAGATCATCCTGGCTGCTTAAGATCATCCGCCAAGAAGTGCCCAGGGCTGGAACGAGAGACAAGAGAGCGCCAAATATCCAGAGAAACTCCCCTCAACGTGAAGGGCTCTGCCAAGTTCAAAAGGTGAAATAAATGAATCTTTGCACATCATAAGAACAAAAATTGACATTCTTCAGTGGCATAAAGAGGTCTGAGAAAAAAAAGAAGTAAAAGCAGGTGTGAGGTTCACCCTGTCAGGGAACATCTGCTGATAAGCTGCCCAAGTGAAGTTCTGCTTCATTTCAAACAGAATGGTTTTTTTTTTAAAATTTATTATTTTTTTTAAGGAGAGAGAGAGAGAGAGAGAGAGAGAGAGAGAGAGAGAGAGAGAGAGAGAGAGAGAGAGAGAGAGAGAGAGAGAGAGAGAGAGAGAGAGAGAGAGAGAGAGAGAGAGAGAGAGAGAAAGAACTAGGGGGAGGGAGGGAGGGAGGCAAAGAAGGCAGAAATAATTGCCGGAGCTCTTGAGTGAGCCGAGAAAGCCTGCAGGCGAAGATCAACGCGGCGATCTGATCGTTTTCCTTTTATTTCTATAACCTTAAACGTTCTGCTATTATAAAAGTCATCTTGTCAGCTTGCCAGCAAGCCTCAGCAGCAGCTGAGATCAGTCAGCAAAGATCTGGGAAGAAGCATTTCCACTGTGAATTATTTTTTTTTTAAGGAAGTTTGAAGGATGAAGCTGAAAGGAGCCGCATCCCGGGGACACTTCAAGACCTTACGTGCACAACAAAATCAAGACGGACAACAGCGGCCATCACCTTGAATTTTGACCCCATTCTGCAGATCCTCCCCGCTCAGTGACCTGGTTAACCTCTGTAATGGTATGTGGGAATAGGCTGGCGGGGGGGGGGGAGGAGGCTGGGGAAATATGCCACCTAACTTCAGATTTCATACTCAAGAGAGCATCTGTTACGATGAATGTATTTTCATGTTGTTTATGATCTAGCTCAGGGCTTCTCAACCAGTGGTACGGGCACCACCTGTGGTCCATTGGCACCAGGCAGATGATACGCGACCATCCTTGAAAAGTGGAAGCGGGGGAGGGGAATGAGCTGAACTGGTGGCAGCACCACACAAGCCTGAGCGAGAGATGGCTGGAGCTGCAGGGCTGTCAGGGCTCAGCGGAAGCGCCAGGATCAGTGCCACTTTCCAGCTGATTGGTGCTTCTTTGGGGCTGTCAGAACTCAATGGAAGTGCCAGGATCAGCGCCAGGCTCCAGTTGGAGCTCGGCAGTGATCCTGGTGCTTCTGCTGAACCCTGAAGAAGCACCAATCAGCTGGAAAGCAGCACTTATCCTGGCGCTTCTGCTGAGTCCAGAAGAAGCACCGATCAGCTGGAATGTTGCAGCATCTCCAGGGTCTTGTGATTTATATTCAGATGCGTGGCAACTGATTCATATTTATGATGGTCACAATGTCCCCGGCTCATGTGAAGTGACCAGAACCTGCTGAAACCACCCAGCAGATGGGGGAAATAAAAACCAAACACACCCCCACCCCACCCCCGCTGCCAATCCTCAACAGAAACGCTCACAACAATGAAAACTTCAGACAGGAAGAAGAGTGCCAACGCCGGGTGGGCAGGCAGGTGTCTTGCTCGGTTGTGCCTTTTTTCAGTGCCATTGTAACTTCAAACAGTCACTAAGCGAACTGTTGTAAGTCGAGGACTACCTGTACTTTATCACTTTTTCCCCTTTTTGGGGGGCTCATCAAGTTCTTGACACCTTGCTAGGCGACTGGTGGTACTCGGATGTTGCCATATCCTAAAAGTGGTACAATGGGTGAGAAGGTTGAAAAGCCCTGGGCTAGCTAACTAATAAGAGGGGTCAGTCGGTAAAGTTGCTCGGCTGCCATGAAATATTTAGTGAGGCAACACAAGGCAGCACAAGAAAGCCACAATTACCCTCCGAAGAAGTCACAAACAAACAGAGGTGACCGTGTGCCTACTGTAGGTGTGTGTCTTTGAATGAAGGCAGCAGAGAAGAATAGAAAGAGAGATTTATTTATTTATTTATTTTTAAAAAAGGCTCTTTTTTTTGCTGGCTCTCCTGCTCCCTGAAGACACACAGGCTCCAGCTCGCTGTTTTTTTTCCCTCAGGAAAGAGAAGGAGAGAGTAAATAAATCAAAGCGATCCCAACCATCCAAATGGCCGAGAGGGAAATATTATTATCTTCCCCTTATGAAATTTAGCAATTCCTTTTCGAAGAGTCCTCTCAATTCGGAAAGCACAGGGATGGGCAGAGAGGCCTCCCCCCCCCCACGCAATTCAATGCGGAACAAGGCTCTCTTGTGTGTGTGTGTGTGTGGGGGGGTAATCCAGTCGTGTTGGGGCTCCCTCCCGTGCCATTCTGGAAGGAAACGGATACCTTGATGAAAAAATGTGTCCATCTCCACACCTCTCCGATTTCCTTTTCTCGAAAACAGACGGTGGGAGAATACTTGCTCCTTGCTGGTTTGTTGTAAAGGAGCCGGTCCAGGCAGGAGGGAGATAAGCCAGAAGCCAGAAGTTGTCCCTAATATCCTAATTCTCTATACATGATCCCAAGATTGGTTCAACAAAAGGGAGAGCTAATTTTCACACACTCTCAGGATGTTCCTGAACTGTGCACAATATCACCTTTGTGCGGCCATCACTCGCCCTCTTTGAAGGTCCTTTTTATTATTATTTTTTTTTTTACTTCTGACTTCTTTACTGGAGAATTCTCCTCCTCCTCCTCCTCCTTCTCCTCCTCCTCCTCCTCCTCTCCTTTTCCTCCTCCTCTTCCTCCTCCTTCTACATGGCCATGGGCCAGGGGTAGGCAACCTCGGCTCTTTTATATCTCATGGACTTCAACTCCCAGAATTCCATAGCTGACTCAGGAATTCTGGGAGTTGAAGTCCATGAGTCATAAAAGAGCCGAGGTTGCCTACCCCTGGCCATGGGGAGGCTGCAATAATCATGTCAAGAACAGTTATAAGACACTTTTTTCAACATCGCTGTAACTTCCATCACTTAACGAACGTTTTAAGTTGAGGACTACATGTTACGTCTTATTTTGATGGCCAGAAAAACATGGCTTGCCCAAATGTCGCACAATATTTTACGATAGGTCAGCTGCAATCTTATGGAATCCTGAACTCTATAAAAGTCGTCTGAGGTTACTGTCTCTTAGTTGCTTGGTCTGCTTTTGGCACTCAGGTTTGAAGTGCATTGTAGGCTTGCATTGTTTTCAGGTTGACCTCTTCAACTTGGTGTCCTCCAGAAGTCTTGAGAAAATAACTCTCAGAATTCCCAGCGGGCAATGGGGAATTTTAAGAGTTGCGTTCCCAACATCACCAAAGCGAAGACATACATTTTGAACTATATTTTAGCCTTGGCATCTTGTACTGGGAAGCAGCTTAAATGTGCATTTGATAATTCATACATACATACATACATACATACATACGTACGTACGTACGTACGTACGTACGTACGTACATACATACATACATTGTGAAGTTTTAATCCATGCCTGGAAATTGAGTTTTTTTAATAAGCAATAATTGCCCAACCGCTTTCTAAGCATAAACTGCTTTTAACAAGTGACAATAAGGTAAGTTGTGCCTCTCTTCTAATCAGTGGAAATGCACTGAACAACTAAAGAGCTTACATGGAATATTTAATGGAGAAAGGCCTTTCCCCCCCTCCCTTTGGAGAGTAAAAATATGGTTCCCGGGTGGCAGAAAGTCCCATCTAGTCACTAACAGTAAACAACAACAGAAATCAAAATGTCACTAGGGTGCAACTGTCATTAGTATGTAAATTTTAAAAGCTCGGTCAAAACTATCAATATGTCTCACTTAATTTATTACTCTATGAAGATGGATGTTAGCAAACTGAAACATTGATTGTCAATACTGTTTTTTTAAAAAAAAAAGTGATGAAGAAAATATCAAGACCAAATCCTTTCATTGTGTACCAGCTCGAAATTAATGACTGCATTTTGGCTCTCTTTTTTCTTTTCTTCTTCTTTTCTTTTTTTAAAGAACGACGACAGCCTGAACAGTTTGATCCAGCGGGATTGCTTTCTAAAAAAAAAAAAAAAAATGAAAAAGGAGAAGCCCTTTAGATGAAGACCCGTTTTAGCATTGATCAGACATAAAGGCAGGTTAGCATTTTTACAGTATTGGCAGGAAGCCATTAACGGAGCAGCGGTTGGACATGGGCACTGAAAGTTAATCGAAGGAAAATCGTAATTCAGCCTTGCTTTGCACGACAATCGTACAAGTTGATACGTCTTTGTTGTCGGGAGTTGCCGTCACTGATTTCTGGAATGACAGACTATAACAAAATATAAAGAATTGGAAGGGACTTTGGAGGTCTTCTAGTCCAACCCCCTGCTCAGGCAGGAAATCCTAAACCATTTCAGACAAATGCCTCTCCAGTCTCTTCCTATACATTTCCAGTGTTGGAGCATTCACCGCTTCTGGAGGCAGGTTGTTCCACTGGTTAATTGTTCTCACTGTCTGGAAGTTTCTCCTTAGTTCTAGGTTGCTTCTCTCTTTGATGAGTTTCCATCCGTTGCTTCTTGCCCTGCCTTCAGGCGCTTTGGAGAATAGCTTGACTCCCTCTTCTTTGGGGCAGCCCCTGAGATATTGGAACACAGCTATCATGTCCCCCCTCGTCCTTCTCTTCGTTAAACTAGACATGAAAAGAAGGAGTAGGGATGACATGATGCCTTGCATATTTTTTATATTATTGTTAACTTTAGGCAATTATAACCAGGGGTGTTTTGGGCGGGGAGCTATCAAAAAAGTTAAAACGGCAGCTGCAATCATGCCTAATGATGTACAAATAGATGCAGTTTCAATCACACACGATTGTGGCTGTTATCTAGCCTTTTTAACATTCTTCCTCTACACCTAATTTCAAATGCAAGATTGCTAGGATGATTTACTGATTGCTCTAAGTGCGGCTAGTCTTTGAACAGAACAGAGCCCAAAATGCCTCATTTTACGACCTTGCTTGCCATAGTTTTTAAGTGAACGCTGCAGTGACGGAGCAGTGGGAGTTGTAGGCCTGCGCGTCCCCAATCCATCCATGTGGAGTGGAGTCCTCGCTTGATGTGGCCGATTGACTGTTTTTCTGCTTTTTTTTTTTAATGAGCCGACCAACAGCTTTGCTATTAAACGGCTTATAAATCAAACGAATAAGTGGTTTTTGGGGGGGATTAGGGCCTCAGATCCACAGTGCAGGATCCATGAGGACTAGAGACTTAAGACAGCTTAAGAAGCGGTGAATGCTCCAACACTGGAAGTCTTTAAGAAGAGACTGGACAGCCATTTGTCCGAAATGGTATAGGGCAGCGGTTCTCAACCTTTTTCAGGCCGTGACCCCGACCTGCGCCGCGTATGCGTGGCGCGACCCCGACCTGCACCACGCATGTGCGGTGCGACGGCCCACATCGCGTATGCGTGGCGCGCACGCGACAGCCCGCATTGTGCATGTGTGGCGCGCACGCGACAGCCCGCATTGCACATGCGTGGCACGACAGCCCGCATCGCGCATGCGCGGTGCTACCCCGCGCATGCGCGGTGCTGCCCCCTGCGCCGGCCGAGGGGAAAAGGAAAAAATGGCGGACTGCATTGTTTGGCGACCCCCGTGAAATGGTCGTTCGACCCCAAATGGGGTCGCGACCCACAGGTTGAGAACCGCTGGTATAGGGTTTCCTCCCTGAGTAGGGGGTTGGACTAGATGACCTCCAAGGTCCCTTCCAACTTTATTATTATTATTATTAGTTGTTCAGTTACTGACCCGTTTGTTAAGTGAATCTGGCTTTCCCCTTGACTTTGCTCGTCAGGTCGCAAAAGGGGATCACATGACCCAGGGACACTGCAACTGTCATAAGTACATGTCAGTTGCCAAGCGTCTGAATTTTGATCACGTGACCACGGAGAGGCTGCAAAGATTGTAACTGTGACAAATAGTCACAGGTCAGTTTTTGAAGGGCCATTGTAACCTTGAACGGTCAGTAAACAAAATGAACTGCTGTTAAGTTGAGGATTACCTGCATTTACTGATTGCTCTAAATCAGGGGTTCTCAACCTTGGTAACTTTAAGACTTGTGGACTTCAACTCCCAAAATTCCTCAGCCAGCTTTGCTGGCTGAGGAATTCTGGGAATTGAAGTCCACAAGTCTTAAAGTTGCCAAGGTTGAGAACCCCTGCTCTAAATACTAAAAATGGCCCTTACTGCTATTTTTCCTGCACTTCTGGTCCATTAGATTCGGCGTTTTCTACCTAATTTTCAACGCAGACCAGTTTATCCTTGAGATACATCTCTGGTATGAAAGGAGAAAAACAAGATCTGGGATGCTTCCCTCGGTTTTTCTGTCTCTCTCCTTTTTATGCTTTGCTTTGTTTCTGCGTTGTTGACGCTGTGAATTTCTCTGCATCCCGAATTGCAATTTCAGCCATGAGTGGTTTTCACGAAGTGAAGTGGGAACAGGGTTAAAAGAGAGCTCTTGCTATGGGAGAAAGCATTTGCTCCCAAGTTTAAATATCGGATACCTGCTAAAAACCTAATGTGGAAACGGAAGATCTTCTCCCCATCTGCTATTTAAAGAAAATCAAAATACAAAGATGCTAAAAGCTGGCTGGGTGCAGACTCACTGAGGCTTAGCAAAGGTCACCTTGAGCTGTAGCAACCTGAAGTTAACACCAAAAATTAGCTGGTTAATTCGACCCATGGAATTTGAGGCCCTGCCCCCCCCCAAAAAAGAGGGAGAATCAACCTATTTTCCAAGGCGCCTGAAGGCAGGACAAGAAGCAATGGATGGAAACTCATCAAGGAGAGAAGCAACCTAGAACTAAGGAGAAACTTCCTGACAGTAAGAACAATTCACCAGTGGAACAACCTGCCTCCAGAAGCGGTGAATGCTCCAACACTGGAAGTTTTTAAGAAGAGACCGGACAGCCATTTGTCCGAAATGGAATAGGGTTTCCTGCCTGAGCAGGGGGTTGGACTAGATGACCTCCAAGGTTTCTTCTAGTTCTATTCTAATTGATTGAATTCAGAGCTTTCATAGTTCTGTTCCTAAAAGTCTTGAAATAGCAGAAACGTATCAAGTTGAAGTCCAGATTCTTGCATCTCTGAAAGGAATAGCAAGTCTCTTTGGTTATTTTCTCTTTGTGTCTTCTGTCATTTGAACAGTTTATGGGGTTTAATGGGATTAGTGGGACATCAATGTAAAAGGAATGTTAGCCTTTGCTCCTCGCTTGAGGTCTTTTCAGAAGACCTGTTGGCCAATGTGGAAATAAGATGGTGACTTACAAATGCGAGTCCCTCATTTTTCGAACACTTGCACCATTTCGACCAAAGGATGTCAGAGTCTTCATTGCCGGAGACAGCAAAGAGAATTAATCTTCCTTTCCTCCCTCAATGTATACTGCCCCCTTCCCTCCAAATACTCAAAATATTTATTCAAAGCCCCTTATGGAATCAATGAACCAGGCTTGAAGTTATTTGACATCTCAATTATTCCACGGCAAATATGGAGAGCTATTTGGCGAGTGTCAATCAAGAGATTATGGGCACCGCTGACACTTTGGTGAAGAATCGTGGAAGAGGAACGTGTGTGGGGGAGTCTGTCACACCTTGATGTAAAATATTGCTGATTATGAAAATTATTTTCATAAGGCACCCTTCCCCCCCCCAAGACCACTAAAGGCATTTCAACATTTATTGAAAATGAAAACCATAAAGAAGGAACATGGTGTCAAAGCTCAGTTTCCCCATTAATTTAGAATCATTGATTAAGTCATTTAGTGATGGATCCAAATTGGACTGTCAGATCTGGGAACAATTATGGCATATCAAAACTCTAAGCAAATGCAGACTTAGTAACTCTAGTGCCAGGCAAATTGGAGGAATGTGTGGAGCTGATGCAAAACATACTTTTATTTTGAAAAAGCAACAGAGTGACAAGATAAGAAAGGAAAGGAAGAGAGGGGGATGCTCAGATCAACTGTGAGTGATTTTTTTTTCCTGGCATTCTCCGAGATTTCTCAGCAAATAAAAAAACCAAAAATCAAAAAACAGAAAAAATGTTTCTTTAAAAGAAGTATTTCCTAGACTCTTTTGTGATTTGAAAGGCTTAACTCTTTTGCAATTGGTATGGATACATTGCTTTATCATATTAAGATAGATCCTTTTTTCTACATTATTTAATCTAGTCTTGATGGTTCAAGACTAGATGGCATCAGCCTCTTTGGGGTTGAAGGCAGAAGATTTTTCCCTTCCTCCCTTTTATTTTATTTTGTCTTTTTCTTTTCTTTTTTTTTAAAAAAGCAGAAAACTGCAGAGATAGATGCAAAGTGCAAAATTCAGAGAGTAAGCATTAAAAAAAAAAAAAAAGGTAAAATCAGGGTGTGATTTCCAAGATGGAAAACAGGGGAATCCTGTAGTCTGCAGAAATACCAAAAAAATATAAAGAAAAAGTAAAGAAAATTAAACAGTCCAATGTAGCTCAAAAGTCTCAGGAAATATTGGAGTAAAAAAAAAAGGGGGGGAACATAGGAACCAAATGAGAGTCTGAGTTCGTAATCAAGGACCTAAAAACTATGCACGGTCCCAGTTGCTAAAATTATTTTTAAAAACCCTATGAACCTCAGTTTTTAAAAGTAAGCATTAAGCAATCATCCCAACATGGGTTCTGCAGGAAACGAAATGAAAAATAATAACTGAGTTGCCCATTGCTCAGTTCTTTTCATCCAAAACTGGAATTAATAAAATAAAATATAGATATATCTTATATTATAAATATAAATATATTTTATTATAAATATCTAAATATATAAAAAAGGGAAAACTTAGCCTTCAGGGCTTCTATTCCTTGCCGGCAGCCTTTTTGACCTGCAACTCCAAGAATCAGGTTTTTGGTGATTGCTTCTTATCTTATGTTTAATGATGATTGCTTTAATATTGAAAAAGCGGAGTGAATTTCCACCTCAGATTATTGAATTTCTACCTCAGGATTTTTTGGTTAGGGATCACAAAAGATAGGGTGTGACAGGTATATGGTTGGGGCTTGAGGTGAGGAGTGGAGAATGTTTGCCGGGTCGGACGTCTACAAAGACTAATACTTGGAGTTGTATTATGGGTTCTGTGGTGATTGCTTCTTGATATGGTCCCGTGTTTAATGTTGATTGTTTTAATAAATATATATATATAAAAGAATCAGGTTTTTGGGGAGCCACCTTAAAGCTTAAACACACCTCCTTGTGTCTTCTCAGTCTCCCAAGGGGCCTTGATACACTAAGGACACTGCTTAATATTAAGCAAAGGTGGGAACTTCACTGCTTCAGTATTGACACTCCTAAGTCCATTAATGACCCCTGGTGACACAGCCTCAATTTATGCCGGGCCAAGAACACGGGCTGCTTTATTCATCAGAGTCCAGGGAGAATATTGCTTACATTAAACAGCTGTATAAAAGGAACGTTGCCCCCACCCCCAAATCTGCTGACGCAAAATTGATAGCTCTGAATAATATTTCTAACTCTTGCACCAGGCAAGAAATAATATTATGAAAAGTCTGGCCTTCCTTCCAGACAGAAAGGTCAAAAGATCCCGGAGCTGATAGAGGTAAGCCGGAGAGGTCCGTAATATTTTGTTAGGAACTGGAAAGACCAAGAGAAAGATTTGAGATTTGAGTTTTGGAGAAAGGGGCAAAGTGTTTTGTGTTGGCGCTCATGTATTCTCAACGGCTCAAATCAAATGTCAAGAACTTGAGTCTCTTGCATCAACAATATGCCAACAGATCATCCCTGGCTATTGACCAATACCCTTGACCTACCCACCTTGATCAGGGCTTAGTCACATGGGTTGTATGCTAAGGGGTCTCAGCACTTAATCCAACAGGCTATGGTTAAACTCTTGCTTAGTGCAATATGTGAAAATGACTTTGTTTCGTGTGGCTCAAATCAAATTGTGTGAGGGATAATTTGCAGCAGCTTGATTCTCTTGGATCAACAATAAGCTAACAGATCATACCTGGTTATTGACTAGTATCCTTGACCTACGTACATTGATCAGGGCTTAGTCACATGGGTTGCATACTAAGTAGACTCCACACTTAGGGCTTAACCAGCAGACTATGGTTAAACAGTTGTTTAGTGCAATATATGAATATAACCATTTTCATCAAAGACTGGTTCAACTCAACTTGCATGGGGGTTAATTTGCCAGCAACTTGATTCTCTTGGATCAGCAATACACTGAAAGATCATCCCTGACCCTTCAATAGATCCCTTCATTTACCCACATTGACCAAGGCTTAATCATATGGATTGCATGCCAAGTGGAGTCAGCACTTAGGACTTAAACAGCAATGATTAAACACTTCCTTAGTGCAATACGCGAAGGCAACTTTTTTCCCATCTAAGATTGAATGTCTTAGCATTCAGACTGGAGTAGGGAGAGCAACCCAAATCAAGCGCAAAAAGGACTACTTGGAAATTATCAAGTACAAACACCCAGGATCATTCATTGGGTTCAAAGCACAGAAGAGTTCATTGCTGTGATCTAGATACAAGCATCTAGTCAACTAAAGTCAGGCTAAATTGGCACTAGATGGGGACAACAGAATTCATGGGGGGCTGGGTGGGTCTCTTGTGACAACACAGTGATTCCAAACTGATGACACATTTTACTCCACCTTCCAGCTTGGCCTGATCTTGTACAGAAATGGTGGTAGACCATTTACACCCTGCACAGTGACTTGAGTGGTCGGAAAGCTGGAAAGGAGGTTAATGAGCCCACGTTCAAGATCCAAGAGCTGCCACGGGGCAGGGTTGAGCACTCATCCTTCACTCCAGCTCCTGCTGGGGACATGAAAGGAACCAGCAAGTGGGCATCCCTAGTGTCAGGTTTCGAAGCACGGTTTTGCTGGTGCAACAATGATTGCATCTCAGCTTGCCTACAACCTTGGGGGAAAGGAAGACGTTTGGAATGCAGACTTCAAAGATTAAGAAGCCAGACCGTGAGACTCAAGGACATTACACCAGGTGTCTAGCTAGACCCAGGAATATTTCTCATAACAATATTTTTCTACTTGATTGGACAATGTGACCTGTCACAGAGGGAGGAGGGAGAATTCAATGCTTTTACTATATGGGTTTGGCAGGTGTCTTGCCAGAGATGGTTTTGCTTTCATTAGTGCCGAAGTGATGTACTCAATAAAGTTTTACATTAAGAGATTGGAATGTCTCAAAGGTGTTTGCTTGGTTGAGTTCGTCAGTCAGAACCTGGACACCTAGTGCAACAGTGATGTCACTGGCTAACCCTTTCAACCTGGAAAGGCCTCGGTGCTCCTGACATTGGCTGCCTCCGAACGCAATTCAAAGTGTTGGTTATGACCTATAAAGCTCTACATGGCATCGGACCAGGTTATTTACGGGACCGTCTGCTGCCTCATGAATCCCAGCGGCCGGTTAGGGCCCACAGAGTGGGCCTTCTCCAGGTCCCGTCAGCCAGACAGTGTCGCCTGGCGGGGCCTAGGGGAAGAGCCTTCTCTGTTGCGGCCCCGGCCCTCTGGAATCAACTCCCCCCGGAGATCCGTGTCGCCCCCACCCTCTCCGCCTTTCGTAAATTGCTTAAAACATACTTTTGCCGGCAGGCCTGGGGCAGCTAACACCTTGCCCCTAGCCAGTGTATGTTTGTGTGTATGTTTGTGGATGCTTGGTTTTTCCTTTTTTAATTTAAGGGTTTTTATATTTATGTATGTTATTGTAATTTTTATCATGTTGTGAGCCGCCCTGAGTTCTCCGGAATAGGGCGGCATAGAAATTAAATAAATAAATAAATTAATAATAATAATAATAATAATAATAATAATAATAATAATAATAATAATAATAATAATAATAATAATAATAATAATAATAATAATAAGTGCAAAAAAAAACCCCCTGCATTCAGCAGATGCCACTTTTCTGGCAGAGCCCTGCATGGACCACAATTCTTTCTGCTAAAGAATCATTTAAAAAGGAGAAGATGCCAAGCTTTTTTCTTTTCCTCCAGTTTCTGGCTTCTTTTTTTTTTCCCAACTGGCAGGCAGAAAGAGCCCCACTGGGGAATTCTTTTCTCCTCCCTAAGGCATGAGCTTGGCCTGCTGGGAGGCAGCTCCTGAGCATACAATGCAATTTATAGATATTGGCAGTCCGCTTTCTGTAATTCCCTGTTAGATTACTGTCTACGGAAGAGTATATAACACAAGCGTTACAAATGCTCGGAGCAAAATCTTCAATAACAATTTTGTGCTTATGATAACTTTCTCAATTTCCGGCCTTCGCAACACCCCTCCCCGCTCGCTTCATTCTCAAGCAGCTTGTTCCTGTATTGAACATCTGCCTTGGGAAACTCTGTCACAAAAAGTAATAAACATATCAATCCTAAAGAAAGAATATTGTGTGGTTTCTCCTCCCCCTCCCCTTTTTCTTCCCTCCCCTCCCAAACCCCCAAACAACTACTTAACCAATCAAATTGGCAGTTGGCAATATGACTCTAAAGAGGCAACAATTTAAAGGTGTGTTTGATGCAAAGAACGTCTAATGATTCTTGCACACCTGGTGCCATTTTGCACACACAAACTGCTGGTGCTTTCTTAATCAGTTAATTACCATTTCAAGTGCCAATTATGGAGTTCAACCTTTGTTTGCAGGTATCAAGCTAAGGGATTAATTTGTAAAGCTGCTATCTGGCCAATATTTTGACAGCTATTCTTTTGATTTCTTCGAGAGGGGCAGGAAATGAAAAAGGAATTATCTTAAGAAGGCGCAGAAGGACCATGGAAACAGCACTGCCTTAACTAACTGTAGAAGGGGAAAACGGCAATAAGGAGTGTCTAATCGCTTAGTTAGTATACCACATAAAAATAACGACAATTATCACTGTTCTAATTTTACTTGCCTGCACCCCAAGCCACATTCTGCATGGGTGTAACGATGACATCTAAAGAAATTTGCAATTTGCATTTAATTTAGTGTTTGACTCCAACATAGATCAAACATCATTTTCCCACTCTGCTTTTGAATTTGAGATGACAGTTTCAGATGTGTAACATTTTGACACTTTAAGAAATGAACAAAACTTGTTTGATCATTAAACCAAAAACAAATAAAAACAGTTTGATTGGCTTCATAAAAGACTGGTAGAACTCAAAAGCGATATTATTATTATTTTTTATTTATTATTTATTTAATTTCTATTCCGGAGAACTCAGGGTGGCTCACAACATGATGGAAATCACAATAAAATACATAAATATAAATATATAAATATAAAAACCCCGAAGTTAAAAAAAAGAAAAACCAATCATTCCACAAACATACACACAAACATACACTGGCTAGGGGCAAGGTGTTAGCTGCCCCAGGCCTGCCGGCAAAGGTATGTTTTAAGCAATTTACGAAAGGCGGAGAGGGTGGGGGCGACACGGATCTCCAGGGGAAGTTGGTTCCAGAGGGCCGGGGCCGCAACAGAGAAGGCTCTTCCCCTAGGCCCCGCCAGGCGACACTGTCTGGCTGACGGGACCTGGAGAAGGCCGACTCTGTGGGCCCTAACCAGCCGCTGGGTTTCATGGGGCAGCAGACGGTCCCGTAAGTAACCTGGTCCGATGCCATGTAGGGCTTTATAGGTCATAACCAACACTTTGAATTGGGTTCGGAGACCAATTGGCAGCCAATGCAGCTCGCGGAGTGATGCCAAAATGTGGGCATTTCTAGGCAAGCCCAACACTGCTCGCGCGGCTGCATTCTGCATTACCTGAAGTCTCCGAACATTTTTCAAAGGTAGCCCCATGTAGAGAGCATTGCAGTAGTCGAGCCTCGAGGTGATAAGGGCATGAGTTACTGTGAGAAGAGACTCCCGGTCCAAATAGGGTAATATTTAGATCTACGTCTCCGTGATTTTTCCCCCCTATGCTAATTATTGCAGACATGGGGAACTTCCCAATGCACGGATCTCCCATCATTTCCTGGATATATAAAATGAAAAACTGTCAAAACATGGGCTCTTTTTTGTATGGTAGCATTAAAGAACCATTACCAATGTGGGAGCTGGCTTAAAAAGTGCTGTCTGCATTCCCAACTGTTATTCTTGAGCTGGAAAGAGAAACTGTCAGAACTCTAGTCAGTTTCACCCCAACTCTCAAATAAAGGTAAAGTTAAAGGTTTCCTGTACAGTAGTGTTTGACTCTAGGTGGTGGTGCTCTTCTTTCTTAGCCGAGGAAGCCAGCATTGTCTGAAGACAAATTCCATGGTCATGTGGCCAGCATGACTATAGGCCAAGGCGCATGGAATGCTGTTACCTTCTCACCAAAGTGATATCTATTTATTTACTCGCATTTTCATGCTTTGGAACTACTAGGTCAGTGGTGGAGAACCTATGGCACGCGTGCCAGAGGCGGCACTCGGGGCCCTCTCTGTGGGCGCATGTGCCATTGCCCAAGCCCCGCTTCCCCCCACAGGCCCCTCCTCACCAGCAGCCCCCCTGGAGGAGAGTCTGCCCCAGGCACAGCCTGTGCGGAGCAGCGCAGCCAAGGACATGGCAGCCGGGCAGCAGGGACAAGACTCTGCCCTTGCGCCCCATCGCGTGCAGATGATGCTGCAGTGTGCGGGTGGAGGGCATGGCGGCCATGGCATTGCAAGGCCGCCTGGCCGATCTGCTGCAGCGGGCCATGGAGGCGGTGAGTGGCCTTGCAGGTGGGCAGGGCAGGGGCAGAGCACAGGCAGGCGGGCTGGGGGGGGCGGTTTTGGGGCACTCAGTCTCTAAAAGGTTCACCATCACTGTACTAGGTGGACAGGAGCTGAGGCAAGGAACGGGAGCTCATCCCGTCATGCAGTGCTCAAGTCTCAACATCTTTAACCTCTGAGCCATCGCACTCCCTCGACTCCCAAATACAGTATCCCAAATTATAAGGGATGACCCAGGTGAATGCCAGCAAGTACATCAAATGATAATAATGTGGACAAAAGAGGACTTGCCTCTCTGGCATTTACATGGAATAGTCTTCTATAAGACAACAAGCAAGGACATGTAAAGAAAGAGCAAATAACTCATTACACTGATCCATGAAAGACAGTTTACCAATGTTCCAAAACTCCATCCCCCCCCCCAGGTGTATAAAAGCCCATCTAAACTCCGAGACCTGCCTCACACAGAGAAGCACAAGCTGGTTTAAGTTGGCAAAGTTCTTCTGAAGGGGGCAAATAATGAGTCTGCATGCTAAACATTAGATTTAGCAACATATGCTAAAAGCAAGGTCCATTAAAGTGTCGTTTGATCTCATTGGAACTTGATCCCCAATCAGTAGATTTCCCCTCTTAAGTGATTTCTGAAATCAACAGAAGAGAATATTTGTAGCTCAGGGTTGAACTCTGGGGCCCTTGGTGATCTCTGAGCTTGGCCATTTCCTTGCAGACATTACATTCGTGCACTGATGATGTTACCTAGTTGAGTAATGAAACATCAGCAAGAAAAACACCAAGCTCAGGAGCACCAAGGACCCTATGATTTCTAAAAGGTATCCATTGTCTAAGCTGGGCGGATTGCCTAGCTTCCATAGCAGGCCTCCAAGTTTACAAACATCGCAAATAAAATATGCCTTTTCCCGCTTGAAAAAGCAGTGTGTGTACCAAGAATGACACGTGGGCAACCCAGCTGAAGTTCAGAGCGTTTGTTTTTAATTCCCCCTTCATTTTTTTTAATGCTCCAAACCATGCCACTCTTCCAGAGCACGCATGGCAGTGAGGGAGTGTGAGCCACCACACCAGCTTCAGCTACAATAGCCTGCAGGCATTTTCAGCTCTGCTACTAACCTTCCAATTGGAGCCGAGATGACTACAACTCAGAGATGAATGAAAAATAAATAAAGTGCCAATTTTACCTGCAGCTGTTTCCTATATTGCAAAGATTCCATTCCTGCTTGAATTGGATTCTGTCATGAAACATTAATTGAGTGAGACAACTAAATATTAATAGAAGAGTAGAAAAAAAACAACAACAAAGAAAAAAAGGGGGGGAGGAGAGTTTTGCCTTGATTTGGGAACAGCACATGAAAGATTGTACATTAGGGGCATCCACAAGGCGGTTAGAAAAAGGCAAGATGGTAGCAGCCCCCAGATGTTCAAAGCTGCAGCCCTTTTTCTGAGCATCAGAGATTCTTCTTATCTTTGAGTCTCCCATTGCGTTTTTTTTGGATCCGATCTTGCCCTTTCAATTCTTGAATTTGTATGGAGTTTATTTTATTCGTATAGTCTTCAGGAATCTGACATCGGCTAAAGCTTTGGTTGGGTAGGCCTTAAAATGGGATGCCAGTTTCATAGATCATTAGATGTTTAATTTTTCCAGGGTATTTAGAAAGCGCAGAAGGTATTCTGTGGGTTTCTTTTTTGTTCTTCCTGTAGGAGAAGAAGTGGCAGAGGCTGGGGTGGAGTCAAGAGAGGAATCAGCCTGGAGTCGTTACGTTGCTGCAAGCGACCCTAGTCCAACCCTTTTTGAATTCTGTTGACTTTTATCTAGTGCCAATTTAGGATTGACCGTTAGTTGACTAGATTCCTGTGCATAGGCATGAGCAATAAATCTTCTCACCTGCAACTTATTTGTTTATAACATTTATTCGCTGCCCATCTTATGCCAAGATAAGTCTTAATGTATAGTCCTGATCCTTCATGCTGGATAGTCCTCTGATATCTTGCATGCCTTTGGAAGATTTACAAAACACTCCCACAAAAGGTGGGAGAATGTCACAATCATGGGGGATCTTAGGGTCACCGAATTCCTGTCCCCTGATCTTCAGCGTTGGCTGCAGCTCTCCGGGGTTTTAGACCAAGTATTTTCTTAGCTCAGAGCAAAACGAGGATTCTCCGAGTACAGAACAGCTACTCTACCATGAAGCCGGAGTCCTTCTGCTCAATTGTTCAGCATCACTGGACGAATAGCAAAAGAAAACAACAGACTTTGATGCCCACGAAAAGGAAGCCTTCCACGCAGGTGCCATGTTTTACAATCCTTCTCTATCTTGTCATCCTGCACAGTTCCCTGAACAAATTGCCTGTCATTTTTAAAGATTAAACCTGACATTGGAGGAACTGACAAGTCATCCTCAGCTCTGACATACAACATGGAAACTTGGAATTTTGCTCCACTTGGTCTGGGTGGATTTGTCTTTAGAGATTCACGGGAGGTGAGGAGATTTCAAAACATAGTTATTGTGCTTCTTCCTTCATTCAAAACATACCTGGTTCTTCTTTATTGACTTTTTAATCAAAATTCTATTTTTTTTTTGCATAGGATGCTATAGCTCTCTATAAAAAAATAAAAATAAAGAGAGGAGCTAATATTGAAAAACATTAAAACAGAGCAGGGGAATATATATTTTCATTTGTCTTTAATATACAAATGTTTGTTCTTTTAGAGGCCTTTAAAAAAAACAACCTCCGAGGTATCCCTAGAAATGTGTGCTATAAATAAGTATTAAATAGTAATTCTAGCAATTTGATCTATTGTGTCTTTTCCATGGTTTGCCTTCAGAAGCTAATGGATTCTCCTTGGAAATTAGCATAAAGATTCTGCCTTCGATAAATAGACGGTATTACATTCTTTTCGTAGCGATTCTTCTCATTACCAGAGAGAATAGCTCGTAACGGCTAATCGTGATATTTCGATCTTCAATACGAAATTGGCAAGTGAGATCTGACGGTCTGTGTGATAACTGAGCCTCAAATGAAGATTTGATATCTCAATTATTTGTTTCAATTTATTATAAGGTGTTTTGAATTCATCCTTGCTCTTCAGATAATGCAGGCACTGTAGAACTCAACTTAAGTACAATTGCTCTCTAAGCTTCATGGTTTTCTTGCAGACACTTCATTAGTAAACTAGGTAACATTATCAGTAACAGAAGGGGAAGGGGTTTGCGGAGTGGAGAAGAAGGAGATTGGGAGGAGGAGGAGGAGGAGGAGGAGGAGGAGGAGGAGCAGGACTATGAGGTCCTTGGTGCTCTCTAAGCTTCATGTTTTTATTGCAGATACTTCATTAGTAAACTAGAGCAGGGCTTTTCAACCAGTGGTACGGGTACTCCCTGTAGTACATTGGCACCTGGCAGGTGGTATGCGACCATCCTAGAAAAGTGGTAGCGGGGGAGGGGAATGAGCTGAACCGGTGGCAGCACCGCACAAGCCTGAGCGAGAGATGGCTGGAGCTGCAGGGCTGTCAGGGCTCAGCGGAAGCGCCAGGATCAGTACCGCTTTCCAGCTGATTGGTGCTTTTTTGGGGCTGTCAGGGCTCAGTGGAAACAACAGGATCAGCACCAGGCTCCAGCTGGAGCTCGGCGCTGATCCTGGTGCTTCTGCTGAGCCCAGAAGAAGCGCCAATCAGCTGGAATGTTGCAGCCTCTCCAGGGTCTTGTGATTTACATTCAGATGCTTGGCAAATGATTCATATTTATGATGGTCACAGTGTCCCAGGGTCATGTGAAGTGACCAAAACCTGCTGCAACAACCCAGCAGACGGAGGGAATAAAAACCAAACACCCCCCACCCCACCCCCTCTGCCAATCCTCAACAGAAATGCTCACAACAATGAAAACCTCGGACAGGAGGAAGAGCGCCGCCGGGTGGGCAGGCAGGTGCCTTGCTCGGCTGTGCCTTTTTTCAGTGCCATTGTAACTTCGAACAGTCACTAAGCGAACTGTTGTAAGTTGAGGACTACTTGTACTTTTATCACTTTTTTCCTTTTTTTTTTTTGGTCATCAAGTTTTTGACACCTTGCTAGGCAACTGGTGGTACTCGGATGTTGCCATATCCTAAAAGTGGAACAATGGGTGAAAAGGGTGAAAAGCTCTGGACTAGGTAACATTATCAGTAAAAGCGGACGGGGTTTGCGGAGTGGAGAAAGAGAGGAGGAGGAGGAGGAGGAGGAGGAGGAGGAGGAGGAGAAGCAGGACTGTGAAGTTCTTGGTGCTCTCTAAGTTCCATGGTTTTATTACAGATACTTCATTAGTAAACTAAGTAACATCATCAATAACAGAAGGGGACAGGGTTTGTGGAGTGGAGAAGGAGATGGGGAGGAGGAGGAAGAGGAGGAGCCCTTGGTGCTCTCTGTTCTTAATGGTTTTCTTGCAGAAGTTTCATTACCAAACTAGGTAACACCATCAGCACAAAAGATTGAACTAGAACACCTCTAAGATCCCTTTCTGGCCCTGATTCTCTGAGTCAGTCTAGGATGTTATTGACCCAACTCTACCTGGAGGGATTTAGGTTTGGAAAGGCCGTCTCAAACAAGAGCTAGGGAAGATCACCTCACCTTCCTGGGGCCATGGAGGCAAGATATTTCTTTTATGGGGCTCCCAGACAGTGTGTATTTCCTTGGACAATATCCTGGCTGATATTGTACAGGCTCAACTCTCTCCTTCTACCTTTCACTCATCACCGCATGAATCTCTTTGGCATCTTCTTTCAGAGGTGTGATTGAATAAGCCCCGTCTATCTACCCCCTGCTCCTTTTCCCCACCTTACCGAGGTGACCTGAGATGCCAACTTCAGAGACAGTTGATGGGTTTTTGACCCCACTTCCTCGCAAAAGGTCAGGGCTGAGCCTGCCTCTGGAAGGAATGTGGCTCTTACGCCCCGTGAATCATCCTAACTAAACTGCTGTAATTATCATTCCCCTGAGCGGCATCAAATGTTCTTTAACAGCCAGTCCCTCTCACTCTGACCTGTCTTTCAAAACTCTGGCTACACAAGGGACTGGCAATCTATTACGAGAAGAGTTGCGCTGACCCCATTAGCCAGAGTGGCAGAAGAAACTTTGAACTAGAGACAGGACAGCATGAAAGGAAGGATTGCAGCCCTATGTGAGCTCTGGACCGGCCCCTTATTTCATAGGAAGCCAGTTCTAAGTCTTTTGCATGCTTCATAAACCAGAGATGTTCTAAACCAGGGTTGTCCAATCTTGGCAGACTTGTGAAGTTCCCCAGCCAAAACGTATCTTCTGCAGGCAGGACAAGAAGTAACAGGTGGAAGGTCAATTAATCAGAATAGAGCTTAGAGGTTTTCTAGTCCAACCCCCTGTTCAAGCAGGAGATCTATACAATTTGAGAAAAGTGGCTGTCCAGTCTCTTCTTAATACCTGTTGTTGTATGTTATGTTCTATGATGATTGCTTCTTAATATGATCTTATGTTTAATGTTGATTACTTTAATATTGAAAAAGCAGACTGAATTTTTACCCCAGGTTATTGAATTTCTACCTCAGGATCTTTAGTTAGGGATTATAAGAGATTGCAATACTACTGAGATGAATATGGTTCTGAATCTGGTCACAGCAAATGGATTGCGGGTGGGACAATACTGGAGGAGGCCAGAAACACCGCATTATGAGGTTAGGACTCTGAAAGTAATACAATTGGCAGAAATGGAGAAAAAATTTAGACGCATTTGAAGTTGAGGCTTGAAGTGAGGAGTGAAGAATGTTTACCAAGTCAGATGTTTACAAAGATTAATACTTAGTGTTGTATTACAGGTTTTATGATGACTGCTTCATAATATGATCTTATACTTAGCATTGTATTACAGGTTTTACGAGGACTGCTTCTTAATATGATCTTATGTTTAATGTCAATTGTTTTAATAAAAAAAAACCTCCAGTGATGAAGTACCCACAACTTCTGGAAGCAAGCTGGCTACTGGTTAATTGTCCTCGCTGTTAAGAAGTTTCACCTTAATTCAAGTTTGTTTCTCTTCATGATTAGTTTCCATCCATTGTTTCATGTCTTGCCTTCTGGTGCTTTGGAGAATAAGTTGACCACCTCCTCCTCCTCTTCTCCTTTTCCTTCTTCTTCATCAGAGACAGATCCAACCTAGAAACTTCCTGACAATGAGAACAATCCATCAGTGGAACGACTTGCCTGCAGAAGTTGTGGGTGCTCTATCCCTGGGGGTTTTCAAGAAGAGATTGGAGAGCCATTTGTCCAGAATGGTCCCCTGTTGAGCAGGGGGTTGGACTAGAAGACCTCCAAGGTCTCTTCCAACTTTGTTTTGAATTCTATTTTCCCTAAAAGTAAAATGGGAGGTTTCCCTTGCCAACCTTGTCAGCTCTCCTATCGTCAGAGCACCGAGCTGATTTCATTTCTGCCGACAATTACTTACTGCTAATGCAAAGTCAACTTTCAGTCTGATTTGAGGATTGTGAGATGGGGGCAAAGGATCTTTTGCTTTGAACCTTGACATTTGTTTGGCTTCTCTGTTTAATCAAGAGCTTTTTGTAGAACTGATGAATATTGTCTAAAGGCAAGTGCAGACAGGCAAACAGATCTGTATCTTCAGTAATCCATTTAGCTTGACACACACGTGCGGGTGTGTGTGTGTGTGTGCAATTTCCCTGCCGTTTGTCCAGGAGCAAATGATGAAAAATTAAATGCGGGCAAAGTCCAGAAACAGGATTTTGCTAAAAGTACCAATTGCAATTCTGTAAAATGATGGGAAAGGAGGCGTCCGCCATCTGATCCTGGTTCTCCTTAGGGAAGTTTCGGTCTTCATCCAGAAAGACATATGGCATACAATGCCACGGTTTGGTGGAGCCCAAATTGCCTTATTGTTGTGCTTTGTTGCGTGATGATGCAGCCCACACTCTCACCTGCAAAATCCTGTTTGTGGTTGGTTAAGGGAAAGAGAACAGCCAACGGGAGAAATTCTTCTAACTACCTGTTCCCAGTAAAGACCACAATAAGGCGTGACCCAGTATTGCTGGGCCAAAATATAATTTCACTTATCTCAGAAGGCGACTTAACAGAAAGCAGAATAACAGACTGGAAAGGGACCACAGAGGTCTCCTATGTTCAGGCAGAATAATATTATTCCAGATTTCTGGGGCGACTTGATGGTATTTCTTTGTCATGCAACTGAAGACCCAACACATCATTAAATACCAATAAACATCAATAAAACAGGCATCAGTTGATTTCTTTATTTCTCATTATCTATATGAGATGCTCTTTGGTATGGATATTGCTTGATTTTAGATCATCTACTTTTCACAGTCCTGCTCCAAAAATGTCCTTGTCAATTCACCAATAAAGGAGAATATTGGTAGCTCAGGATTGTAATGAAACGTCTGCAGGAAAATAACCAAGCTCAGAGAGGACCGGGAATCCCAGAGTCGTCAAGGATCTCCCCCTTCTCCTCCTCCTCCTTTCTGCAAACCCCCTCCCTTCTAGCACTGATGATGCTACCTAGTTGGATAATGAAATGTCTGCAAGAAAACAAGCAAGCTTAGAGAGCACGAAGGACTTCATAGTCCTCCTCCTAAGTGCTCTTCCTCAAACCCCATTTCCTTCTAGCCCTGATGATGCTACCTAGTTGGGTAATGAAATGTCTGCAAGAAAACCATCAAGCACAGAGAACACCAGGGACCCCTTTTTGATTTTTCTCAACTGACCATGCAACTGAATATCGCTAAATCTACAATGAGTCAACGGGCTTCTTTGCTTTCGTTGTTCTTCTTTGTTGCTTCTTAGCAGTGGAATTCCACTCAGCTTCTGATAAAGTGTTTCTATTCTTCCAGAATTGTCTGTAGTTCAAATATTATATCATCAAGGTTGAAAGGTAACGGCATACTGGGATCATTGTCCTGCCAGTAAGGCTGGCATTTTGGTTTCTCGTCCTCCGGCAAATTTTCTGAAAGTGGAGAATGGCACCTAAAATGGGGCGGGGGGAAGGAAAGATTGGAAATGAGTTACTGAAAGCAGTTCAAGATTTAATCACACTAAATACACTGAACAAATAGGCGCTCTGCAGAAATTTTATTTTGCAAGGTGTTTTTTTTTTTTGCAGAGGGAACACATTAAGTTTGATGGAAAAGAAATCCATTTCACTCGTTTGATTTTTTTTTCTCTCCAAAGAGGAATCAGGTGTTAATTGTGGGCAGACACAAAATTTTTAGCTATGAGAAATTCAAGGGTATAAAGTCAGTGTTCAGTTTTCAATATCTAATTGTCCTTTCTGTGGTTTGCAATTGTATCTGTTTGCCTCTTAATTTAAATTTTAAGAGAATACTTCTGGAGGAAAGGTCCGTATTTTTTTTTTTAAAAAGAAACATAAAATCAGCAACATTCTTGAAAATAAATTCAAAACATGAGCATTTTTTTTTAAGGCACTCTGTGACTGAGAGGGGGCGGGGAAGGCCCTTTTGCAAAAGAAACTTTTGCAAAATAATGGAAAGTGAGCCTTCAGAAGTGCATTGGAAAGAGAAACAGACAACAGATATTGGATTCAGACTTAATCATGCTTAGACTCCCTTCAATCAATTACAGCAGAATGACCAACTTAGATTTCATTGATGTCAAAGGATACATTTTATTGCCTGATTAATATAAAAGCCGCTTCCTTCGTCTGAAGAACAGCCCATTCACAATGAAAATTCAACCCGCATTTTGATGGCAAATTATTTCTTCATTATTTCACATCTTATCTGGAGTGCTCGCTTCCTGCCACCATTTGTCGTGTTTTTTTTTTGTGATATTACGAGATTATTGAGGGAGATTAAACCAAATTTATTGAGCTAAGGTCACAGGGTAGATTAAATAATATTGCAGGAGGTGGCTTGTAAATCTGAGAGATTGGCAAAAGGGAAGAAGGAATAGGGGGCTGGCTGGTTGCAGAGGAAGGTTAATAACAATTTCTGCTGATGGGCAAAACTTGAGCAAAATTAAATTAAGAGGTTAGCGGTTGCTACATCCTCAGAGGAACTCTTTGAATTACACTGTTTCTTATTAAGGGAGAGCTTCATCAGCAGGTCTGGAGCTTAATTATCATAAGCCATTGAATCTAGGCAGGAAGATTTGATGAGTGATAAACCCACCCATCTCAGAAGATTATGTTGTAATAAAGGCTGCCATTTAAGTCTCCTGTTCTAGTGAATTTGTAGCCATTTAGTGTTTTCCATCTTAGTTTTCTACCTCTGTGGTGTTTTAATTTGCCAACTGCTGGCTAATTACCTAATGCTTATAAAAGCGTGCAAAGACAGCTTTGGTTATTGTAATAGGAGGAGGGAGGCAGTTAAAAGATAATGGAATATCTTCCAAAAACACCCTTTTTCTAGATAACTTGTTTGTGGGTTTTAAAGGGGAAAAATGATTCTTCCGAAGTTTAGTATCAGGTGAGTTATCGGTACAGATTTAAAAAGAAAAGAGATAGTTGAGTGGACCTTTGCAAACCTGCGGTTTGGTACATGGATGGAAATAATTTTAATCCCGAGATCGTTTTTAATCTAGATCTAGATTAAATTTACTGCCACTTTCTGCAATCCAGCCTTGTCCAGTTTTACTCTTTTAAAAATTTGATGCGGCTTTCTACGACTGTAGAGTTATGCTGTTCTATGACTAGGGTCAAAGATTTGATTTGATGTTCTGCTTTTGAATGAATGAACCTTTACTATCAAAGTATAACATGTATACAGTGAGGTTGGCTGAGCCTCCCTCCGTGCCTCCCCACCACAACTCACAGTGACTACAAACCCACCAACTTATTATACCCTGTGAGCTAATTGCACAGCATGCCGGCCTCACGAGTCTAACATGCATAAAGTTATGTCCCGTTCAAGAGCCCATGGATAGAAGCTGTTCTTCAGCCTGTTGGTACAGCTGGCTATATTTCTACATCTCCTATCCGATGGTAGGAGAGTAAAGAGGTACCAACCAGGGTGTGAGTCATCCCTGAGAATTGTCCTTTTCATTAGAGGTAAAAAAATAAAATAAAAATAGAATTACAACTTCCATCAGTTTCAGCTGGCCCTAGAATCATGCAGGCTGAGATTGATCCGGGAAGTCGTCTGATAAACCTGTGTAAACCTGTGGGTGGCAAGCTTACATATAATCAACATCCCACAGTTGGGATGAATCCAGTTAAGATCATGGGAAGTTGTGCAGATATCTGAGAGCTCAACCTTCAACTCAAGGGGGAGAGACGTTCTTCTAACATTCTTCCAAAAGGTGGACAAACATGCCTTAATCTGTTTAGTACATTTGTCTAAAATGTTACATATAGAAGAGAACAGGGGAGAACTTTTGAGTACCAATAAAGGAGGTCATTTGTAGCTCAGGGTTGAAATGAGGGCTCCTTGATGTTCTCTGAGCTTGGTTGTTTTCTTGCAGATGTTTGGGCATCAATTCTAATCTAGCACTGATGTTGTTACCTAGTTTGGGTAGTGAAATGTCTGCAAGAAAACAAGCAAGTTCAGAGAGCATCAAAACCCCTCAGATCTTTTAAGTCCGAGTGTTCCTTGGAGTAGAAATGCCATTTTGGTCAATGATTCACTTCCCTCTTGCACTAAAGTCCCACCCCAAAGGTTTCCTTCAACCGTTGCCCTCCTTCAACATTGGCCACAAAATTTGGCGTTCCTCAGAGTAGGGATCCAGTAACATCGGGAGAGACACTCATATAATAGGATGTTTCAATCTCTTCTATTACACTGACCTGAAGAAACGTCCTGGATGAGGAACGAAAGGATTTCAAAAAAGAAACCAAGGAAGTCTAGTTGCCTTTCGGGATAACCATGACCTGGATGATTGAGAGTCTCCATAGACTTCTTATCATTAATCGATATCACAATATTTGATGTGTTTAAGTTGCTTAAATGTCTATGGAGATTTTCAGTCATCCAGATCATAGTTGTCCCAAAGGTGCTTTTTCATGAGGCAACTGGACTTTCTTGTTTTTCTTTGAAGACGTTTTGCTTCTTGAATGGGAAGTGATACGTCTTCAAAGAAGAAGAAGACAGTCCCGTTGCCTCGTGAAAAAGCACCTTTGGGACAGTTAAAGTTGTTTAAATGTCTAAATTGGTACCTTTGTTACTGCCTCTAATCAAGACATGCAATTAAATAAGTTACGATGTTTTGTACATTCCACGTGTACAGAAAAATCGCCATTCTTCCATTATTTCAAGAGTGTTTAAAATTACACCACACAGTAGAACATCATCTAAATGAGGTGAACGTTACTCTGGTATTAATTAAGTACTCAGTCTCAGCTCCGAAGGACAAGATCTCCAAAAGGCTACCACTGTGTCCAAGCTAACATAAGTAAAATGTCACATCTTCATTTGCAGCCGAGGAGATCAGGGACCGGCCCCAACAATTAATGCTTTCAACACCCCTCAAATGATTAATGGACACAATCCTTTGGTCACATTTGACCCTTAAGAAAAGGATGAAACAAAACCAAAAGAGGACATCTTTCTCCTGAGGATTATTGATGGCAGAGGAACACTCAAGGGACAGCATATGTCAACGTTACACCCATGTTGGTAGACAGTTAATTGCAACTCTACCTTCCCATGCACTCAATGCCTCGTGCATTACAGCACAAGGACAGTATTAACACATCACATTCCTATATATCTTCTCCAATCCCACTTCCGGCTGTGATAATAGCATCTGTTAACATGCATTAAGTGCCATAAAGTAGCACATCACTTCATAAATAATAAGATTAACTGACCTCGGGGCCCTGGAAGAAAGAAAAAAAGAGTAATGTGTTTCAATGTTCTCATTATTTATTTAAAATACAAATGAAAGGAACACAAGCTACTTTTTTTTCTTTGGGGGAGAATCTTAGCATAAATATTAAATTGTGCCTTTGATAAAACCCTGCCATGTTGAAAAAGCGAGGATTTGTCGCGCGCAGGGACCTCAAGGTAGCGTCTGAGCAGAGAGAGTTGAGCATCAGGTTTCCTAATGCTCAACTCTGTGATAACCCGGGATTGGAAACTTCTCCTCTCTCTTCACCTTACAAAAAAAAAAAAAAGGATATCATGAATATGCAGAGAAGACAATAAAGGTTGAAGCCAACTGCAGACTCTGACAAGATACTTAATTCAGTGTTTATTCTTAGTTGAGTCTCTCTCTCCTCTCTTCCCATTTGATACTTCTGGTGAAGCATTTCAATGCAAAAACGAAACTCTAAATATATAGAACATAGAATCATAGGTTTGGAAGAGATCTTGGAGTCTTCTAGTCCTGTTTGAGCAAGAGACCCTATACCATTCTGAACAAATGGTTGTCCAATCTCTTCTTGCAAACCTCCAGTGATGGAGCACCCACAACTTCTGGAGGCAGGTTGTTCCACTGATTAATTGTTCTCACTGTCAGGAAATTTATCCTTAGTTCCAGGTTGCTTCTCTCTTTGATAAGCTTCCATCCATTACCTCTTGTCCTGTCCTCAGGTGCTCTGCAGAATATTCAGTCAGTCAGACTTCCTACTGACCTGTCAGAAATCTCCAGAATCCTGTAAACATGTCAGAGTATGTCCCTAGAGATGTCCCATGTCATATAAGAGTAACTAACATTGAGGTGTAGGTTCAAAACAAATTAAATTAAGGAATTACATTTCCACCCGTAATTTTATCGCCTGAATAGCAATAGCACATAGACTTACATACCACTTCACAGTGCTTTACAGTCCTTTCTAAGCAGTTTACAGATTGCCCTCAACAATCTGGGTCCTCATTTTACAGACCTCGGAAGGATGGAAGGCTGAGTCAACCTTGAGCCGGTCAGGATCGAACTCCTGGCAGTGAGCCGTGAGTTAACCTGCAGTACTTCATTCTAACCACTGCGCCACCACAGCTAATTTCCTCTTTTGTAACATTAAGGATTACCATTTCAATTTTTGGAAGGAATCCAGAAGTTCCATCAAAGGTTTTTCATGCAAGAACTGATCCTTCACTATGCCAGCATATTTAACTAATAGCCTGTAATAGATCTATCGTTCTCAAGGAAGTACTGTATTGAAGCAATGGTCCCTAAGTTCATTATCCAGCATGCAAAACAGTATATTCTTTTGCCTAGCCTGAGTTGATAACTCATAAATTCTACTATGCTGTACATGCCTCAAGTTCTTAGAAAATGGATTTAAGGACAGACACTCCTACCTATTTATCAGCAATTCACTGTGTGCAATTTGATGTATGTTTTTCTCTCATAGCGTTCATTCGATTTTCTCCAAGAGAAAGAAAACGGCAATTTGTTTCAGAGCGTTGACCATAAATTTTTAAAAATATGATTTTTTTATACTATAATTTCAATCATATTAAATATTAATTTATTTTAAAAGCAAACTACTCCAAGCATGCATTAGTCCACTTTGGAGATGGTGAGTAGCGTAGGAGAAGAAGCCACTACCACCCTCTTTTCATATTACTCATTTGGTATCTAATTCTTGCTTTGTTTTACTGTTTTAATTCTTATTGCTGAATTGTTATTCAATGTTTTACTGTTCTTATCATTTTTAGATTTTGTTTTTATATTGTTGTAAGCCACCGGGAGTTGCTTGACAGGGAGATGGGCAGCATATGAATTTAATAAATAAATACATTACACTTATAAACATATGAAGAACAGTTGCTGAAATTGGAGATGTCTAGTCTAGTGAAAAGAAGAACTAGGGGAGACATCACAGCAATATTCCAATATTTGAGGGGCTCCCACAAAGAGGAGGGGATTTATTTATTATTATTAAATTGAGGATCAACCTCAACCTCAATCCCTCTGGAATCAACTCCCCCCGGAGATCCGTATTGCCCCCACCCTCTCCGCCTTTCGCAAATTATTGAAGACCCATCTTTGCCAACAGGCCTGGGGCAGTTAACACCTTGCCCCAGCCAGCGTATGTATGTTTGTATGTCTGTCTTTGGATGATTGGTTTTTAATTAATGGGTTTTACAATGTATTTTAATACCAGATTTCTTCATGTTGGTATCCATGTTGTGAGCCGCCCTGAGTTCTTGGAATAGGGCGGCATAGAAATCTAAATAAATAAATAAATAAATTAAATAAACCTATTTTCCAAAGCGCCTGAAGGCAAGACAAGAAACAATGAATGGAAACTAATCAAGGAGAGGGCCAACCTAGAACTACGGAGAACTTTCCTAACAGCCAGGACAATTAACCAGTGGAAGGACTTGTCTCCAGAAGTTATGGGTGCTTCAACAATGGAGGCTTTTAAGAAGAGACTGGACAGCCATTTATCTGAAATGGTCTAGGTCTGAAATGGTGTAGGGTCTCTTGCTGGAGCAAGGGGTCCCTCCAAGACCCCTTTCAACTCTGTTATTCTATGGGTCCCGTCTGTTAGACAATGTCGTCTGGCGGGGCCTAGGGCCAGGGCCTTCTCCGTTGCTGCCCCAGCCCTCTGGAACCAGCTTTCCTCAGAGGTCCGTACTGCTCCCTCCCTCCTAGCTTTCCGAAAATTGTTGAAGACACATTTATGCAGACAGGTTTGGGGCGTGTGAGCTGCGCTCTGCCCCTGGGCCTCTGATTGTGGCTGTGTGTTGTATGAGTGAAATTGATTGCCTGGTTTTTACACTGTGAATTGGTAGTTTTAATTGATTTTGTGTTATACTTGTATTTTTGTTGTGAGCCGCCCTGAGTCTTGGGAGAAGGGCAGCATATAAGTTTAATAAATAATAATAATAATAAAATAATAATAATAATAATAATAATGTTCTACGTTGTATCGAGAGATGAAATTATCGATGCTGCCCAACTTTGTCGTAAGAATGGATGCAGTAGTTCAGAGTAGAGTAGTTATTCATTAATAAAAAAGAACCTTTAGGGCAGGGGTGTCAAACTGCCGGCCCGCGGGCCGGAGACATCATCTAGAAGCCATGCCCACTCCATTGCTGGCAATGGCAAAACCGTCCCAGTTGCGTGATGTCACGTGATGTCACGAGTTTGACATGTCTGCTTTAGGGAAATAAAAAAAGAATTGGCCTAACCATATTGTGTTTTCCATTTCAGAAATATTTCTATCATAAAACAATTGATTCTGGTTTCCTCTGTTAAACAAATCTGTTTACCATCTCAAGAACCTACATGGGGCTACATCAGCTGAACCAAGCTGAGGATGGCTATTCTTCTGGAATCTGAAGAAGACTCCTCTAACCCCCTTATTTTCTGGGTTGTTTTACATACATTTGATGATTGGATCTATCAAGTATGTTGGGAGACAATGGTCATGATACTAAAATTAACTACTTTAGCTAAAGTGTGTGTTAATTATGGGTATGCCAGCAGTCAATAAAAGGTTAATGCAAGAGTCAGAGGGATAAATTTATTTCAGCAATGCCTCAGTCAGACTAACATTATGCTTGGTGTTTTTAATCAATAGGTTTTATACTAATGTGCTAACCATTTATTTTAAAACACTCTTCTGCTTTCTCCCTTTCTTGACTAAGATCTACAGCTGTTTGGCCGAGAAAGCAAAAGATACACACACACACACACACACACACACATTCCTGTTGACAAATAGCACTCAGCGCAAGTTTTTGATTTCTAGGTTTGGCCTACTCCAGAAATAAGCTGATATTTGTTGAAAACGTGAAGTGAGATAACGGCAAACGATAGGAACCAGAAACTGGAGCACTGTTTCTCTAAGGAATGGCAAAATAAATACTAACATAAAATAGACAAAGGTAGAAACATAGTCACGGGTTATAAATACAAAGTAGAACAAGCAAAAATGCAGAGAAAATCAATAACAGAGACTGATTTTTCATCAGGGCAGGATTTGAGATCAGTCAAAAGAGGTGTCAGCTGGTGGAAAGTCCTAGAAACACACACACACGTTTTCAACCCAATGGAAATATATTATATATAGATCCTGGGTAGCGGCAGCTATTTCTCTATCAGGGCACAAAAAGAAAATATCTGCTCTGAACTCCATGTAGGCCTCAGGAAGGGTATCCAGTCAGTAAATGCTCAGCTCCATCCAGTCGTCCTGACTCTACCCCAAATTAAGAGATTACTGGGTGGTAAAAAGAGAGTTTATCTAATAAGAGAAAGATTCTGAGTTGACTGGTGCATACTATCCCATATCAGCAATTGATACCTTTGGTGCTTGTCTTTGCACCAACCCGATTATTGATCATACAACATGTCAACAGCTGACAATTTATAGCACGTTGCGGACTCTGGAGTAACCAGTCAAACAACAGTTTTATAATCTGGGACTATTTCTCATTTTGTCAGTGACATCACCATAGTGATGGATGACCCACCTTGACAAGCTGTTTAGACTTTTGTGACCTCTGAGCTCGGTCACACGATAAGGTCACCTGAAGCTCACTTTGCTCCTGTCTGACAGTAAGACACAATATGGGGATCAAATGGCTCAGGTGGTTATACGTTTCATGTCTGAAGTGACCCAATTATACAGCTGGAGGCAATGGCCATGCGGGGTTCCACGGTTGCATTGTGCAAAAGTTGTAGAACAACCTTAGAGTCATGCCCAACGAAAAGGATATGATTTCAAAGGAAGGCAAAGTATTTGTCCCACCTGCTCACTAGAATGGATTCAGTGTTCTTTCTCAGCATCATGGAGAACAAAACACATCGGACAGAAGAGTGTGTCTCCCCCATTGAGGTTTATGCTTTTCCTTTGGAGCTATAAAATTTAATTTAATTTATTTTTTCGGACTTATATGCCGCTCCTCTCCGAAGACTCGGAGCAGCTTACAACATAAACAAAACAATATTTCAAAAACTAAGTCCAAAACTAAAAACACTAAAAATAACACCCCAGACACATTCATCATTCATTCAACGATCCACAGTCAACCCCAGGCCTGCCGGCAAAGATAGGTTTTAAGATTCCTTCGGAAGGCCGGGAGAGTGGGGGAAGCGCGGACTTGAGGAGGCAGTTGGTTCCAGAGGGGGCGCCACAACAGAGAAGGCCCTCCCCCTAGGACCCACCAGACGGCATTGTTTCGCTGACGGGACCCGGAGGAGGCCGACCCTGTGCGCTCTCATCGGTCGTAGGGAAGTATGTGGCAGAAGACAGTCCCGTAAGTATCCTGGTCCAGTGCCATGAAGGGCTTTATAGGTAATAACCAACACTTTGAATTGCGCTTGGAGACCGATAGGCAACCAATGCAGCTTGCGGAGAGTTGGCGAAATGTGGGCACAACGTGGAAGGCCCACAATTGCTCGCGCAGCTGCATTTTGCACCAATTGTAGTCTCTGAACACTCTTCAAGGGTAGCCCCACGTAGAGAGGGTTAAGGGTACCCATCCATTTCTGAAGAAACTGCCATCAATTGCCAAGATCAAACTGTGAAATATTGGAGTGCAACAATTTAATGCATTTCCATTGAAAAAAAAACATTATCCAGGGGAACAATCAGCCACTGGATAGGGCCTTTGCCTTCATAGAATCACAGGGCTAGAAGGGACCTTGAGATCTTCTAGTCAATCCCCTGTGCAAGTCAGGAGACTTTATACTCTCCCAGAAAAATGGCTCTCTGATCTTTTCTTGAAAACCTCCAGTGACAAAGTACCGATAACTTCAGGAGGCCTACCCCAAGGGCTTACTGATCACATAGGATTCAGAAATATTCATTCCAAAATATTATCCCTTAATCTACACTTGTGACTCGGGTTCATATGACAAAATACAAGGATAGCTGAATCGCCAATCCAAAATGTATACCAGCTGACAAGACTGTTTCCAATTGATTAATTATTCTCTGTTTAATCAAGGGATCGATCCATTTCCTGCCAGGAATTCCTCCTTATTTCTAGGTTGATCCTTCCTTATCATAGACATCCAGACCACTGAATGAGCATGCATCTACACAGCAGGACTATCCATTTTAATTGCCAAAAGAGCAATTACCACTTTAAAAAACAACAACAACAACAACACACATACACACACAATGAAATCAATCTAGTATGAAAATAAATTCTTACGTGTTTGTATCCCCCCAAAAACTGCCTGCAAACATTAGTTGGCTTTTCTGTGCAGGACCCCCCAGAAAGAAGAAAATAATTTTCTTCAGTTCCCGTTCTGATCAATTCATGCTGCTAAACGCCAGGGCATTTACAGAAACATGTTCTATTTGGACGAAACCTCAAACTTTGCATTGAAAGCCAGAGCAGAAAAATTAAGCCGTTTCCATTCACAGAATTTAACAATTACGCCACTTGGATGAATAAATATGCAACGTCTGTGGGACGTATGATACATATGGATGCACACGCCTCTCTTTGTATAGATCCATGCCTTATATCAAAGTAAGGTATGCAGTGATATTGGATGTAGTAGGGGAAAAAATTTGAATTTCCATAAGACATCAGATTCTTTACTACCCCAAGGACCTACTGATCACAGAGGGTTCAGAAATATGCATTCCACAATATTATCCCTTAATCTACAATATTGTCCTTTAATCTACAACTACAGGTGCTTGTGACAAAACACAAGGATAGCTGAGTTGCCAATCCCGTATGTACATCAGCTAACAGGGCCATTTCCATTCTGATGATATGTGATTCTCTACTGTTTTTCCTCGCTTTATCCATTCAGAAATGCCGCCAAAGTCTTCCTCGCAGATCAGCTGCCTGTAGAACGAATGCACAATTACGACCGTTGAGCCCCAAATTTCCGTTGCTAAGCGAGACCATTTTTAAGTGAGTTTTGCCCCATTTTATAACCTCTGCCGTTGTTAGTGATTCAACCACCTTGTTTGATGGTTTCCAACAGTTTTCCTTTCTTTCTTCTTTCTGTCTCTCCGCAGGCTTGGAGAAGTTTGCTACCTCTGCTCAAAACCTGTCTTTCCATTTACCAACCATTCTTCACCCGGCTGCCAGGCCAGTGTTCTTTAAGCAATTCAATTAAACAATCTGTTTAGTGACCGTTTGACGTTAGATCAATGAAGGAAAGGATGTCCGACAAATGGGCTAAAATGGCTTTCCGCCATTTCCAACTCGCCCGCTGAGTTCTAGTTCGGCCGTGAAAGAGTTGACAGACCTGGCGGAAAGCCCTCAGCACCTTTGAGTGACACCTGCTTTCCTACGTCAAGATGTCCACCATCTGCAGAACATCCTCTTCTGGCATCTTCCAAGCCTTCTCTTTTCCCCACGTCTTTTGCCTGTAGGCATTTCTGCCCGCCCAAGAAATGTAACTTTAATTTCATCTGACTTCAATTGTGTTCACATTACAGCCAAAAAGGAAGCAGACAACAAGCAGTAAATATTTAAAGAGACAGAAAATCATTGGGAATCGGGCCTTTATGAATATTTGATGACAAAAGGTTAGATCGGCTTCTGGTAAATTACCAGAAATTATGTCCGTCATGTGACTCTGTCAGCAAAGGTTAATACAAATAGGTTTGGGTTTAGATAGGATGACAACGGGGATTTTTAAAAAAGAAGATTTCTTCTGTTTTCGCCGCAATTAGTTCCACCACCACTTCCAGCACGCCACCACCCCCTACCCCATTTTTAATGTAACACAGTTTATTGTTAGGATTAGGGCAGGCACATTTCACTTCCCCAAGAAATCACTTTTGCTGCTCAGAATACTGTGGTGACCCTTTCCATTCTCTGTTAATCTGACTCTTCATTGTTCATTTCTGGATGGGAAGGCATTGGCTGCTCAATACTTCTAATTCCAAACTACAGGTTGTCATCAGCTTACGGCCACAACCAAGCCCGGAATTTGTGTTGCTAAGTGAATTTTGACCCATTTTGCGACTTTTCTTGCCACGCTTACTTAAGTGGATCGCTGCGGTTGTTAAATTAGTCCCACGGGTTCTTAAGCGAATCGGGGTTTCCTCATCGACTTTGCTTCGTCAGAAGGTTGCAAAAGAGGGATCCCGTGATCCAGGGACACTGCAACCGTCATAAATCTGAGTCGGTTGTCAAGCATCGGAATGACCATGAGGATGCGGCAATTGGATGAGAAAATATGCATGGCGCACGTACGTATCTGTGTTTGTGTTTCTGTGGGCGAGAGTCTGTGTATTGTACACATCTACCTGGATCTCCATATTGTGTGTGTTTATGAGTGAGTGAGTGAGTGAATGAATGAATGATGACAGATTGGATTAGACACTCAGGGAGTGGTCTGCTGAGATTTGATTCTCAGCTCCAGACTGTTCTTCTACACACTTAGTGCTGCCTGGAAGGAAACCATTTAACACATCAGGGAGCCTGGCTGGATTATCAGATCAACGGATCAATACCATTGACGATACTCCTGTCTAAAAGCATTGGGGCCTCCTCGTCAGAAGTGTAAAGAAGCACCAAACATTCGGGACCTCTGCCGATCCATTACCTTTGAACTGTCTGCTTCCAGAGAGACCCGGGAGACACCTGGCCTTTTCTGCTTTAGTTCTTCCGCCTAACTAATTTCCAGCTGAGCGCCTGAATCAAATGTACCTCTTCAGAGGAAGTTCAGATTTACCGAGAAGGAAGGGGATAAACAGAGAGACAGAAAAAGGACTCAAGACTCATGGAAGCATTGACGGAGGAGAAGGTTAGTAGCTCAGGGTTGAAATGAGCAGTCCTTGGTGCTCTCTGAGCTTGGTGGTTTTCTTGCAGACTTCATTCCTTTCACTGAAGCATTAAGTCACAAGGTTTCAGATCATTTTCTAGCCAACCTGAGACTGTCATCTTGTCCTCTGGCATCTACTGGACTCGTGTAAATCTTGATGACGCACTCAACAGCATGAGACCCAGTGGGATACAAATGGGTTCTTCATGTAACAGCTTGCTCACCGAGATTTGAGTTACCTACAAAGTAACTCTTCCACTCCGTGATATACACCTGGTGCCCCTGAACGGAGTTGATGACAAATTCCAGCTTGCTGGATTTAATGCTCTAAAAAGCAACTCGAGGTTGTCTCGTTCCCACTGAAGTTAACTCTGAAAGACAGATGGATCGAGCCTTCTAGGTTCAAAAAATAAATAAATAAAACAATTTCAATATCCATTAGGGAGACCCAAGAAAAGGAGGAAGAATGATTACATTCGAAGCAGAGATGCGCCATGTCGAATTTGACCATTGTTGCATGGAGTTGCTTTTACTGGCATTTCTTCATGGAAAGAAGGACAGGTGCAACCTGTTCAGTGAAGAAACATCACTCAAAGCAAATGTAAGACACAGGAAACATGGGTTGGTTAGGATTTTTTTTCTTTCAAGTGCCTGATTGGAGAAAAGAGCAAACAGGCTGTGATGATAAATATAGAAGACGCTCACCTGGATGTGCAAACATCCTACAAATGATCTAAAACAGGCTAAAGAGGATAAAATAGTCTTGAGGGATTCACGACTGGATTCTCGGCAAGCAAGAGAAGCAAAGGGAATTGACAACATTTCCACCTGTCAATTACAAAAGGCCACATTGCTTGGATCTGCATGTTTACTACGCCGACACATTACGACATCCACGTTTCTTGGGAAGAACTCAATGAGCACGAAGTCCAATACCAGTTAAAGAACTGGCAGCTGTGATTAAAGGACTGGAGACTAAAACATATGAAGAACAGTTGCAGGAACTATATATGGCTAGTCTAGAGAAAAGAAGGACTAGGGGTGACATGATAGCAGTGTTCCAATATCTGAGGGGTTGCCACAAAGAAAAGAAGGATCAACCTGTTCTCCAAAGCACCAGAAAGCAAGACAAGAAACAGTGAATGGAAACTAATCAAGGAGAGAAGCAACCTGGAGTTAAGGAGAAACTTCCTAACAGTGAGGACAATTAACCAGTGGAACAGAAGTTGCCTTCAGAAATTGTGGGTGCTCCATCACTGCAGGTTTTTAAGAAGATACTGAATAGCCGTTTGTCCAGAATAGTATAAGGCCTCCTGTCTGTGTAGGGTCTTGGACTAGAACAGAGATAGGGAACCTTGGCTCTTTTATGACTTGTGGACTTCAACTCCCAGAATTCCTGAGTCAGCATGGCTGGTTCAGGAATTCCGGGCATTGAAGTCCACAAGTCATAAAAGAGCCAAGGTTCCCTACCCCTGTTCTAGTCCAACACCCTACACAGACAGGAGGTCTTCCCTACCCCTGGATTAAAAGATCTCCAAAGGTTCTTCCAACTCCATCATTCTGTTACTAAAATAAATCCAAATAAAATACTAGTTTAAGAAGTCCCAATCCTAAGTAAAGGTACCGCATTTCATACAGTAGCACAGAAATGGACAAGTTGATTGGTAATTTTTGAGTTTTTGACTGAGAGTAGTAGCATTAAATAGAAATTGCACCCTCTACCTGGAAATTTCTTCGTAAGCAGGTATACAAAAATGAAGGATACATTGGGGCTATCCTTAAAAAAAAAATTACACCATTCAGTGAGAACTTTCAAACAATATTCAAGCCAAGCGGGGTGATATGGTGACGACAGCGTTCTAAAAATTAGCAGGCAGAACTGAGATAAAAATGAAATTCAATTGAATTTATGCTACATATTAATATTCAACCTACTTAATGCAATTCAGTGACTTTGCATAGCTGTGATTATGTTTCAAGTATAACAATTAAACTAAGTTTTTAATTGCTCTAGGAAAAAAAAAAGACACATCCCATTTAGATTCATCAGATCAATTATTTTTTTGGCTTCAGTATAATTAGCAGGGAATATTGAATGGGACTGGCGTTTTCCCGGACAATTAACAAAAGTTTAATACTGATATAAATATATTGATGCACATGCAGGTATTTCAAATCTGTATGCGGATCTTGAAAACTACCTTGTTCAGTTTTCCTGCATTTTTGGAACTGGTTTGCTTTCTTCCTAGGGCTAAGACAGGGGTAGGCAACCTTGGCTCTTTCATGACTCGTGGACCAACTCCCAGAATTCCTGAGCCAGCCATGCTGGCTCAGGAATTCTGGGACTTGAAGTCCACAAGTCATAAAAGAGCCAAGGTTGCCTACCCCTGGGCTAAGAGAAAGACCTTGGCCCAAGAACACCAGCTGGTTTTGTGTCCAAGGCAGGACTAGAATTCACACACACATACACACACACCCAAGTTAACTCCCTTAACCACTATACCACATATCGCACTATACCACATTTCCTATTGACTCCTGACTCCCAGACAAGTCCCTGTGGCTTTCTTGGTGAGGTTTTTCATAAGTGGCTTGCCATTGCCTGTTTCTTGGGTTGAAAGAGAGTGACCGGCCCAAGGTCCCCCAGTGGTTTTTGTGCCTAAGGTAAGACTAGAATTTTTTAGTCTTTATGCCCAGCTGACCCTTGCCCTGACCCTACTTTATAATCCGTGGCCATGACTTTAACCCTTTTGTCGGATAAAAAAATCCAACTGAGTGAATCCAACAATTTTGGGAAGTTCCCAAGGTTTTTCAGCTAACATGCGGACCTTGATCTTCAGTTTATGGATATCTGTTCTAATCAACACAAATAATGCAGACTTAATAAGAACCCCAAACAAAGCTTTTTAACAGAATAATGGAGTTGGAAGAAACCTTGGAGACGTTCTAGTCCAACCCCCTGCTCAGACAGGAGACCCTGTACCATTTCAGACAAATGGCTGTTCAGTCTCTTTCTAAAAACCTCCCATGAGGGAGCACCCACAACTTCTGGAGGCAAGTTGTTCCACTGATTGATTGTTCTGTCAGGAAATTTCTCCTCAGTTCTAGATTGGTTCTCTCCTTGATTAGTTTCCATCTGTTGCTTCTTGACCTGCCTTCAGGCACCTTGGAGAATAGGTAGACCTCCTGTTCTTTGTGGCAGCCTCTTAGATATTGGAACACTGCTGACATGTTACCCCATTTTCCTAACATCACCAATCTTGAAATTCTTTAGAATTTAAAGTTCAGTAACTATATACTTTCCCCAGCCTGGTTATAGGTTAGACAAAGGAAGTTAAGGAGAAGGAGGAGAGAGAGAAGGAGAAGAAGTGGAAGATGAGGAGGAAGAAGAAGAGGAAGGAGGAGGAAGAGGAGGAGGAGGAGAAGATAATACAAAGAAGATGTTTTATTAATATTGTTATTCTTTTAGTTCCCTGACATATTAGGTTATCATAGATTGTTAAGCGTGAAAAAATAAAGACTCTTTATCCCAATTAGTGAAATAATTTGCTCGTAAGAAGATATTCCGGAAAGAAAGATCTACTTTCAAAAATAAAAACAAATAACTCTTTCCCACTGGGATCCTCGTCCTTTGTCTGACAATTCAGGCAACGTTATCTAAAATTTTAATTGCTTTGTTGATCTGTGGGCAAATCTCAGTCATCAAAACAATATAAAATTGGGTTTACTGGGGTGTCTCTGCTTTTTTTTTTTAAATAATTGTAATAAAGTGCTGGTAGTATCTGGGGAATGTTAGGCAAGACTGAATGTCCGTCTCCTCTCCTAGATATCGGTGTATCTGTGCGTCGATGCTTCAAAGTAAACAATTAAACTAAATCCTTCGTTGATCTAGGAAAGAAGAATCAGCATATCAAACTTAGTTTGCTAGATCAATTGCTTTTGCTTCAATAACATTAGCAGGGAATGGAATTTGTGGATTTTCAGAAGAATTTAACAAAGCTTTAATGGAGTTAGAGATACTGGAGCACATATTTACATGTGCATCCACTTTATGTTTCCATCTGTGTTTTCAAAAAAAGAAGAAGAAGAAGTTGAGTAGAACAAGAGACAAGGGACATAATCAAAGAACAATGATCACAATTTGATTCCCAGGAATGCCCATGTTTTCTAATCTAAAACTTCTTTCTTTTTCGACTTGAAGGAAGAGATTCAATTTTAGAGGTATTCGGAATTATCAGATTCATAGAACCTATTGGGTGCAATTGACAAGCCTATGACACACATCTCTCTCTCTCTCTCTCTCTCTCTCTCTCTCTCTCTCTCTCTCTCTCTCTCTCTCTCTCTCTCTCTCTCTCTCTCTCTCTCTCTCTCCCTCTTTCTCTCTCTCGGAAACTCTGAACCAGGAAAGAGGTTCATATTTTTATTGAAATTGAAGGTAAACTTCAAAGAGAACCTAAACCCACCTTAAGCCTGCTTGAACTTCGCTAGCATGTGATGATAGTCTGCCATCAACTCTGGGGAGTTGGATGGGAGGGGAAATGCTCTGGGGAAAACAAAAGTCATGCTGTATCTCCCTGAGACGCTGCCTCAAGGTCATCTGGTAGCTGCATACCAACCTACGCTTGGAGTGACCATTCTGAAAACATCTTGCTTGAACCTGTTTGGTCATTGGGGGGTGGGGTCAGCGACGGGAAGCTGTTGAGGGAGGAAAAAGTTTAACTCAGAGATTTTGGCCTGCGATTCTCAGTTCTGGCTATGCATTACTGCAGTATACTTGACTTCTAATAAAATTATACTTTACTCAGCCAATGGAGCCAAGGATTGTTTCTATTTAGAGAATTAAGAGTGGCAAGTCTAAGAAGGCCTACGTTCATACATCACTTGAACTAGATAGGGGTTCTTTTATAGAAGCAAAATACATCTTTCTCCCTTAGCCAGGAACACAGGCTTCTATAAATAAAAAAAGGGGAGAGAAGATCTGTACTCGGTCATCAGAACTAGATTATGGCTTCTTTAGTGCAAAGCCGTCAACAGTAGCGAATGCTTCTTTGAAACCACAGGCCTGGACAGGTCTGGACATCTAGAATTATTTACAGTTCAGAACTGCTAATCATAAGAGCAAACTGTATCTGTTTCTCTCTACTAAAGGCCAAGCACATGATCTGGTGCAGTTAATCAATAAGATAATGGAATGAATCAATAGCAAAGATTTTTAAAAGGTCTTAATTAAAGAAACACTTGCAAATACAAACGACGTCTTCAATCTATTGATGGGAGCAGGGTGAGGGGTTAAACACAAACAACCCCCCCTCCCCATCAACTTTATTTTGCCCATTGAAGAATCCAATAGCTTGGGCAATGGCTTCAGTTTTCCGGCTAATTAGGGTTGTCGCAAGATGGAGAAAGGCATCAGTTCTCTGGTGGCATTCCCAAAAAATTGTTGATTTTTAAGAAAGATATCACAGTGGGGAGAAGAAGGAGGACCCCATCTGCATTTTCTATTTGCTGTTTTCTTGGGCAGATTGCTCAGACACCTGAGTACCAGATCAAATTAGCTGAACAAGCTTTATTTGGCGTGGAGATGCAGATTTGGAATAATTAAGGAACACCTAAATTGATGGATCCCATTAATGCCAAGGTAGCCTCCAGCGGGTCTTCGAAGCAAACGTTGTCGATATTTCTGATTCTCCCCCTGGTTATGCACTAGACACTGTTTTAAAGAGACATCAATCTGTGATATCAGCATTTATCTAATGAACATTCAAAAATCAATGTCCAAAATGGCCCATTACAGGAGCACACCGTTCTTGTCTATTTTCCTAGAAAGACTGGGCAAGTTAAGTTCACCATGACAATAACATGCTGAAAAATTTTGAAAGGACCACACAATTGCCCTAGACAACCCAGATGAATTCTAGCTTTAGAAAAGCTGTTCAGTGATCTTCAAAAAGATTGGCAATACAGGAATCTGTTCAAATAGCAAAGTGAGTTTTGGATCCCACAAATCACTACTGAAATAAGAAATAATGCATACCGCCTTTCACACACAATTATGAGCTTCAAATTCTATCACATTTCCAATTCTATCACAACTAAAAGCAGAATTCCAGGTACAAGAATCCTTAGATATATACCACTACTACATTCATGTCAGGAGCACCAAAGTGCTTCCAGGTTGAAAGGATTGAATGGTGACATCACATTGCCTGGAGGATGCCCAGTTGGGGGCTCCTTTCATGTCCCAGTTAAGCTGCCCATTGAAGTGGTCTACTTCAATCTACTTATGGTCAACCACTTTCGAAGTGCTGGGTCAGCAAGAGCTGGAGTGAGTGACAGGAGAGCTCATACCATCTTGTGGTAGCAGCTAGATCTTTTTTTTTTTTTACAACTCTACTTAATACATTCTTGTTCATCTTTCTATTGCCCTCTCCCACACAAAACAAAAATCAACATACATTCATTTAGATTCATATATACAATACTTTAAATGAAATAAAACAAATACCTACACTTGACTATAGGTGCCGCTCGGACATCACCCCCCCCCACCACATCCACCCTCTCTCTTCCTCCCTATCTTCTCATCCTACTTCCCTCTTCCTCCACCTCTCTCCTTCCCTCTCTCTCCACTTCCTCTTCTCCTCCAACCTTCCTACTTCCTTCTCCCCTCTTACACTCTTCCCCCTTCAGATATAGTGCAGAGGTGGTGTCTGAGCGACACCCCTCTCCAAATTTCTCAGTAAATATTTTTTATTATTATATATTACAGGTATTACAATTGAGTACAAAACCATCTAACACCCCCCCCAACCTTCCCCCCCCCACCTTCCCGGAGTGAAAACAGGGTAGTTTTTTTTAAAAAAAACCACTATATTAAACAAAATTATTATATAAATCCTAATAAAAAATTAACTATATGCTAAATACAATTTCTTGGATTGAAATTTCCCTTGAATATACTCTATCCATTTTTTCCATTCCAACATATATTTTTCATTTGAATGATCTTTCAAATATGCAGAGGTAGCAGCTAGATCTTGAACGCGAGCCTGCTGGTCATCAGCCCAGTGTCCTAATCTTGTAATCCTCAGATAGATAATTTCCAAGGTTCTTTAACAGCACTGTAAGGAATTTAAAAGACCTGGGGAAACAGCATTTACTAAGATTTCAGCTGTCCGCGAAATTAGTGCAGTATTTATGACATCAGAAGAAGAAACTCAACAGCACAGATTAGAAGATGAAACTAACGTTAGAAGTGAGGAAATTTTGCATGTTAATACGCCCACAATGAATTTGTAAGGGCCTCTTATGCTCTCATTAGCTTGCTTTCTTTTTCTTTCACTTGCTCCTTCACTACTCAGCTAAATAGCTTAGAGACACCGAGGAATGGACGTAACGCACAGAACAAATATGACACTCCTAATGAGAATATGATTTAAATCACACCTGCCCCAAAGGCTAGGACTCCCTTGTCAGAAGGGGAAGATTAAAAATTGCAGGGAATCAAGATCTTCTGAATTATTCTATGTTTTCCTTATCACTGGCACAGAGTTTGTTTCTTGACAGCGTTTCGGCAATACATTTGACAGTTGCACTCTCTCACCCTCCCTCCTTCCCTCTCTCTTTTTTCTCTTCTTCTGCCTCTTTTGTTCTGGGCTATTCAGTGGGGAAGCCCACTTAGCTTCCAAGCCAGAAGACGTTTCTGAGCTTTCCTTCATTTCATTTCTTGTTAACATTTACACTCAACTCAACCTCACTCTTCTGTCCACGAGATTACTTGAAACTGATGTTTCTGACATAGTGTCAGACCGGAAGAAAGTGGTTGAGCTTGCTTTGGTAATAAACTGGCCTATATGATTGTCATAAAGCTAGCATTCGACTTGCTCATGACTAGAGGTGACAGGTAGGCTCAAACAGATGGGCTGTCTTGTAGACTCTCTCTCTCTCCCTCCCTCCCTGTGCGTGCGTATGAACTCTCTCCTCTCTTGTTTCTCATTTCTTCAGTCCAAAGTTTACACCCGGGTTGCCGGCATAGTTAGGCATGCTTTAGACAGTTCAGAGAAGTGAAGGCTTGGTGAATTAGCTGGGGTATTGTGCTTGTTGACTTAACAGGGTTAGTTATTTCCAAAAAAGCCACTTGTTATTAGTGAAATTCACTGTATTCGTACACTTTGAAACGTTTCCATGACATTTAAAAAACATAACTAATCTTGAGCAGAAAGCAGATTATTAATAGAGATGGAGAATGCCAGGAGTCAAATTTTACCTGAACTGAAAACGTTTAAGGCCCAGATCTTTGAACTAGGATTTTCAGATATGATGTCCACAAATTGTTTCCTTCCAGAAAGCTGTTTTTTCTGGAGCATTTGCTCACCAATATCAGCAGCATATAAGTCATTAGATGGAATGAATAGTGGAGTTGGATAGAATCTGGGCCTTTTATATATATATTATATATATGGGGGCATAACCCATCCCACTTAGTTTCTAAAACTCAAAATAATTTGCTTCAGTTCTTTGGTGGGGCAAATGAGAGCTATCCAAGGTCCTGTAATTCCAGCCTAGCCATGCCTGGGACTGATTGATTCACCTTTCAAGGTCTCATATTTATAATCAGATCTGGAATTCACTGTAAGTGTTGTCTTGTATCAGTTTGAACTCCAAATGAAATATCTAGCTAGTAATAACCCCAGATTTTAATGGACAGCTCAGCCATATACAGTATGTATATGTATATGTGTGTGTGTGTGTGTGTGTGTGTGTGTGTGTGTGTGTGTGTATTTGTTTTCTGAGGTTATATATAAAACATATAAGGAACGGATATGGATATGTCTAGTTTAATGAAGAGAAGGATTAGGGGTGACATGATAGCAGTGTTCCAGTAGCTCAGGGGCTGCCACAAAGAAGAGGCAGTCAAGCTATTCTCCAAAGTACCTGAAGGCAGGACAACAAGCAACAGATGGAAACTAATCAAGGAGAGAAGCAACCTAGAACTAAGGAGAAACTTCCTGACAGTTGGAATAATTAACCAGTGGAACAACCTGCCTCCAGAAGTTGTGGGTGCTCCAATACTGGGAGTTTTTAAGAAGAGACTGGACAGCCATTTGTCTGAAATGGTATAGGATTTCTTGCCTGAGCAGGGGGTTGGACTAGATGACCTCCAAGGACCCTCCCAACTTTATTATTATTATTATTATTATTATTTATTATATTATTATTATTTGTATGTATACACATACACACACATACAAATATATGCAAAATAGGTAGTCCTCGACTCACAACAGTTTATTTAGTAATTGTTGAAAATTATTATGGCACTGAAAAAAAACGTTTCAGGCACCTCCATGGTCGTGTGATCAAAATTCGGACAGTTGGCAACTGGCATGTATTTATGATGGCCGCCGTGTCCCGGGGTGATGTGATCACTTTTTGTGACCTTCGGACAAGCAAACAAACAACAGGCATGTTACTTACTTAACAACTTGAATTGCAGGGCTTCACTTAACACCTGTGGCAAGAAAGGTTGCAAAGTGGGACAAAATTCATTTGACACAGACATTTTGGCCTCAGTTGTGGTTGTGAGTCAAGGACGATCTGTATGTACATATATGTATATGTATGTGCATATGTACATTTATGTGTATGTATACGTATACATATATGTATCCTTAATCGTTCTATGTACCGGTATGTATGTATATGTGTGTATATATGTATATGTATATATGTATGTATGTATACGTATATGTTTGTATGTGTATGTAGAGTAGTGGCCAAAATTGTGGAAATCTTTTGGGAAAAGTGTATTTTTGAGGGTTGATGGCTAATAACACCACTTTCTTTTTGGAGTAGTACCATAAAATTATATATCAATGGAAAGATAATTTAATCAAGGACGTAATGCAACAAAGTTTGTTCAATTATCTGTATTCTATGAAAGGTTATAGCCAAATAACCAGAAAAAGGAAGCACAACTTGCTTAGGTTGATCTCAGGCAGCTTTCCTTCCTCTGATTGTAGCCAATGAGCGCGAGTGTTTAGAGAGCCAATCGGGTGCCATCTTGTTTTGGCCATGAGCCAATCAGATCACCGTAGGATTCAGTGATTGATGTCATGTATTGAAGCTGAGAGGAGGACATTGGTCAGTGTGTTCTGTGATGGCTATCAAGTTGGTTGGGGTTTTTTTTGTGTTCTTTCATTTAGTGAGCTTGTAAAATGTAATAAAATTAAAGCAATGGGTGCAAAGAGTTGACAGGTTGCCCAGAAAGCGGTGTAAAATAGTATTGTTAAGTGAACAAGGCTACAGTTATAAAGAAATTAGAAGAAAAATGGGTGGAAACTTAACCAAAGGTGGCATTTCTACTGTACACTTTTCCCAAAAGGATTCCACAATCTTGGCCACTACTGTATATGTTTACTTATATGCATACACCCACACCCACTTTCTGGTCTCCACCTTTTTACCGTGAAATGTGTACTATCCCACAGATATTCCTTCTTCCTGATACCTGTTTTTTCCTCCTAAAAATAGAGAGGGATCTTGCCCCATCTGGAGGGGGATGCCCTTGTGGGTTCTGACCCCCAGCTGAAGGTCAGCTTCACAGATCCAGGACCTGGGCTGCCAAGTGTGTAATGAATATACTACACAATCGATAGGAAGAGAGATGAGGAACATCTGAGTATTCGGTTGAGATTGGCTGAGGGCAGAGAAGCTACCAGTAGACATACATCAATAGCTGTAAAGACGCCGCTTACAGCTTTTGTTCAGAAGGAATCTGAGTATGCATCAATAGAACAATTTGTACGGTAAGCAATAATAATGATGAAAATCAATGCCGTTAAAAAAATAAAATAAAAGCTCAAACAATTTAGAGAGGCAGACCAGGAATTACAACCAGGTTCCCAATCCAACACGGCCCTTCTCCAAAGAATGAATGGAAATTTTCCCAAAATCCTGATTGACTTTCAAGAAGAGAGCAAATGGTTACAAATAACATGGAACCAAAAGAAAATTGTCTTGTTCAACTGCCATTATTCTTCTTATCAAAATTTAGGAAGAAGCTGCATTTGGCAAGATGGATTGTGTGTCTCCTCTAGGCTTACAATAAATATGGAGATAAATTTGTTCAAGTCACATTTTAATGTGAATATTTTAATTTGCCATTTTTGAATCACTGTGACTAAATATTTGAGGTGCTTTGTTCAGGAATGCATCCATCCATCCATCCATCCATCCATCCACCCTTCCTTCCTTCCTTCCTTCCTTCCTTCCTTCCTTCCTTCCTTCCTTCCTTCCTTCCCCTCCCTCCCTCCCTCGCTCTCTTTCATCTTCATCTTAGTCCCTTCCAGTTTTCCATTTTTACACTTGAGACTCTGTCAACATCCTGTAGCTTGTTGGTTTGTTATCTTCTTTACAGAATTCCCCCCCCCCCCAAAAAAGTATTTAAAGACTGGGTTTCATCTCCACAGCTTGAGATCTCTGCAATTACCATATTTGTGGTTTTTTTCCCCCCAAAATGTACTCTGGTCCAAAGTTTTGGCTATGACTCACTGTCCCTGCTTGATTGACAGGGCAATGGAAATGATCAATGCAGACTGCAAATAAGAACGTATCATGGTGCAGAGAGACAGGCTGCTGAACTTGAATAAATCATAATAAAAATGCAAGTGAGGCGTTGCCTGTGGGATTTGAGTCTGGGTCCCCTGACCCTCCTTGAAACAAAAGGAAAGGCGCTGCTTAGCTTCTCAAATACCTGAAGTTAACACCCCTTGTTTGCATTTCACGGAAAGTACACTTGAAAGTAAATAAGGAGCTGGGGGTGAATTATTTAGCATACAAATAAACGAGAAAATCAGACTAAGTAGACACTTCCAGCTAAGTTCAACTGAAATATTCATCTGTAAATAACTCTTCAATCTGCTGCTTGCACGTATAAATACTACACGGAACATTAGCCTCAACTAGCTTTTAGGGATATTCAGGCTCAGCGGAGAGCAATTTTTATGTCTACCAGCATCTGTGGATTGTGATACGCACCGAGTCTTAATATAACCGACATAAAATTTATGGGAAGACTCAGGACCCTAGGAACACACCGTCAGGCAGCTGGTGGCTGATGCGTAGCACATGCAGATTTTTATATGCACAGCGTAAACTAACCTTTGCAATAAAGATTTAGCAGGTTTATTAGTTGAGGAAATCGCTATAATTAAGGATAATTCATAATGGGCGCTTATCCACTCCACGGCAATCGCCAGCTTCATTTGGGCTCCGTTTCTTGGAGCCATAAATAAAAGTGCGACTTCACAGATGTGGCATTCAACCTGTTCAGGTTGCTTGGGCTTCCCTTCTGCTCTCATCAAAAGAATTAGGAGGTGAGCCAATAAAAAGCAATGCGCCTGAAACAAATTAGCGAAGAAAACACCCAAAGTGGAAGTTTGGAAAACTCCACTTTGGAAAGGGTCACCTTCTCAAGACAAAAGATGCCCAAGCAACCTCAGGACTTGGTGGGGGTGGGGAAGCTTCCTCTAGCTTTTCCAGTTTGGAGATGTGATGTGGCTGGCCTTTAGCATTTATTTGAAGAAAGGAGAAAGGAGGAATAGGATTCTGTAGAAGAGTAGCCAGAGACGGGAGGTGGAGTTAAATGAGTCATCAACCTAGAATTGTTATGTTGCCACAAACTGTCTAAATCCAACCACTCATGAATTCCGTTGACCCTTATCTGGTGCCAATTTAGTACTGAACTTTAGTTGACTAGATTCTGGTGTATAGGCTCAAGCAATAAATCTTCTGAACTGCAACTTAGCGTATGGTCCTGATTCCTCACGCCTGACAGATTCCGACCTTGAAGCTCCGGTACAAACGGAATTCCTTGAATGGACACGTCTGTAAGACAAGAGAAGTTGTCTTACCTTCCCCCTTAATCTGAAAGCCCAGGACATTTCCATATTTTGCAGCCAAGCCAAACCAACTTCAGGAACAGAAGCTGCTGGGTGAATTAATAAAATTCTTGCTGGAGACATATATATATATAAAGTATCTTCATGGGAAGTACTGGATGGATTTCTTAAAAAAAAAACCCACACAAATCATTTGAACTTCGTATAATGACAGAATTAAAAAAAATGATAGAAAGCAACAAAAAGGGGATTATTTATTTATTTATTTGCTTGCTTGCTTGGCCTGTCAGAAAGTCGCAACAGGGCACATGACCCCGAGACATTGTGACCATCATAAATATGAGTCAGTTTGCCAAGCGTCTGAATTTTGATCACGTGACCCTGTGGAGGCTACAACGGTCGTAAATGTGAAAAACGGTTGGAAGTCACTTTTTTCAGTGCTGTAGTAACTTCTGACCGTCACTAAAGGAACTGTTGTAAGTTGGGGACTAGCTTAGCTTGTAGGTTCCTAAATCTAAAAGATTCATAGTAAAGGGGCGTTGTCTTACCTGAACGCCTTTTCTCAGCATGATGATGTAGCATCTACCGGTAGGAGTTCGTTCTACAGACCAACAAGACATATGGTCAGAGCAGTTCCAGTTCCTGTTCAGTAGCCAATTTGGCCATAGTACAGGCCTTCATGAGCAATGACCTGAACAGGGAAGGATCGAAAAGACCCAATGTCGGGGCCGGATCGGGCGCCGCCACCTCATCCTCTAACATAGGCATGTCCGCTGTCTCCATGTCTACGGACTCCTCTTCACCTGAGAGGATGTCTCAGAATTACCAGATCCAGTTAACGGGGCATGCCCAGTTTGAGGTATAGGTGGAGGTGGTGGTACCTGCGGACCTTTGACCCATGGAGGAGGCCATGAATTGCCCAAACACATGGTGCATGAATGCCCGGAACTGCTCTGACCATATGTCTTGTTGATCTGTAGAACGAACTCCTACCGGTGGATGCTACATTCATCATGCTGGAGAAGGTGCCCAGAAAAAAGATTGTGTGGAGAGCTTTTCCAAGGTGTTTTTGGCAGAAGAAGTCAGCTGGGGACATTGTATTCAGCCCCCATCCCATCCCCAATTCAGCTCAAACAATTATCGGGAAAACCCAATTCTCCTATCAAAACAAATTTCCCAGGAAGGAGAAACATTAGATCACTGGGTACAAATCCCTGCTCATCAATCACTTGGAATGTACAGCTGTGTTAGCAACTGGTTTTCATTTACTGTTAAATAATGTACTTATTAAGACTAAACAAAATATCAAAGATGATGTAAGCTTCCAAGTCTTCAGAAGTCTTGGTCAGCTGGGATTATTATTCTTTTTTTTTTAAAAGCAAGATATGAAAGCAGACTTGGGAAGTTTAGCAAGAAACTTAAGACTAGATACTTGAGACATGAACAAAGTCAGTCTGGGCAGGCTGTAGACAAAATGCATGTTGGTTTTATATGTCACTGGCATTTAGTTACAAAACAATGGTGTGCCTTTCCATTTCTAGAAAAGCAAACGAAAAATCATATTAATCCTAACTGAAACTCATATATCAGCTATAATAAAGATGGGCAAATCCCTTCCGTTTGATCTTGACATGTGACTTATCAATCAATCAATCCTCAATCAAGTCTGTCCTGTTTCAACCAGGACACTCATTTTCATTTTAAAAACCTAGAAAACTGCATTAAAATTTGCGTGTTAAGTATTTGCCCCTCTAAAAGATGCATCGGTAAAAATTCTACTAAGAATGAAAACACGGTCTCTCTCTCTTTTTTTTTTAGCAATAATTCAGCCAAGAATGCCTTCAAAATATTTGAAAATCCTGCATCCTACTCGGCAATCAAGTTCCGAATGCAAATTATTCTTGAAGGCAGAGAAAGATCAGTTCAAGCTAGAAATAAACATCCCAAAGTTCTTGAGAATCTTTTACGGAATGGCTGTTCTTGTTGTTGATGTCAGCTAATTATTGGGGGGGGGGGCGGGGGTGGAGATAGCGTTAGAAATTAATTCAAAGATGACGTACAGTCACAGAGTTCAGTTCATCTACCACCGATCTATAACATCTGGAACTCAAGACAAACGCCTTTTGTGGATTTACAGAAGCTGTATAATTTCATTTGTATAAAATGTTTTATAGATGGCATCTTCCACCAGTAAGACTAGCAAGAATGTTTAAAAATATGTCTGATAGATGTTGGAAATGTAAACATAATATAGGCTCGTATTATCATATTTGGTGGACATGTGGGAAGGCAAAGGTTTATTGGAAAAATATACATACGTGGTTAGAAAAAATACTGGATGAACAGGTTGATTTTAAACCTGAACTCTTTTTATTAGGCATTACGCCTGAAAAGACTAATAAGCAGAAATTATATTTAATTTTACATATCACTACAGCAGCAAGAATAATTTTTGCACAACACTGGAAAAATGAAGCTTTGCCACAAGAGGAAGAAATAATCAGGAAGATCTTGGAATGTGCAGAAATGGACAGATTAACCATGAGGCTAAAAGACAAAGAAGATACAGACCATTATCAAATTTGGAACTTATTTTATACTTGGTTAGAGAAAAGAAGCAAGGATTAGGAATTGAATATGTATTAGTTTAGCAAATTTCAGACAATTTGTTGATTGGAAAAATTTGCATATATGGGGAAAAAAACTAATAAAAAAGATTGAAAAAAAAGATGTATAATTTCAGATGTATAATTTTGTTAAACCATTTCAAAGACAACTTATATTTCCCCAACCCTAATATTCCCTATTGCTAAATGGCTTTTTTTTTAAAAAAAAAAAAGGATATGAAATGACAAAATTGAATTGGCTAAATTTCTGAGCTCATTCCTAAATCCCGTGGTGGATGAAACTTAAAAATATTTTCTGAGTTCATCAGTTAGATATTGGCATCTGGAGTTATAACGCTCTGTTGTTTTCCTTCCCTTTCTATGTGTGTGTGTGTGTCTTTGTGTCATCTGTTTCCATTAGATTTGCAGATGGGGACCTCTATTGGACTAAAGAAAATGCTTCAAAATCATCCAGAATAGAAACACAGAGAGAAAGCAGAGAGGATTTTTAGCGATGGCCACAGTGAAGCTTGATAGAAGTTGACAGAGCTTCACCTGCTCTAACACTAGAATTTGAGGTCACCAAGAGAAGATGGAGAAGCAGCTGTTCCAGGAAGGACTTTTCAAATTTTTACAATGAGTCCGTCTCTTCCTCCATTTTGCAACCATCACAACTACTGTGTATCAGTGGCATACAATAGTGGCCAAAACTGTGGAAACCTTTTGGGAAAAGTGTACAGTAGAAATGCCATCTTTGGTTAAGTTTCCACCCATTTTTCTTCTCATTTCTTTATAACCGTAGCCTTGTTCACTTAATAATTCTATTTTACATCGCTTTCTGGGCAACCAGTCAACTCTTTGCACCATTACTTTAATTTTATTATGTTTTACACGCTCACTAAATGAAAGAACACAAAAAACCCGCAACTTGATAGCGATCATATAACACACTGACAAATGTCCTCCTCTCAGCTTCAATACATGACATCAATCACTGAATCCTGCTGTGATCTGATTGGCTCATGGCCAAAACAAGATGGCACCTGATTGGCTCTCTAAACACTCATGCTCACTGGCTACAATCAGAGGAAGGAAAACTACATGAGATCAACCTAAGCAAGTTGTGCTTCCTTTTTCTGGTTTTTTGGCTATAACCTTTCATAGAATACAGTACACATAATTGAACGAACTTTCCTTCCAGAAGCGGTGAATGCTCCAACACTGGAGGTTTTTAAGAAGAGACTGGACAGCCATTTGTCTGAAATGGTGTAGGGTTTCCTGCCTGAGCAGGGGGTTGAACTAGATGACCTCCAAGATCCCTTCCAACTTTATTATTATTATTATTATTATTGACCATCGGCTTGGAACACCAATGAAGCTCCATTGAAAGACCATATTCTCTTCCATGCTGGTCATCTGACCTAGATAAGAACTCATTCTAAATGATTTATAAAGGAATGGAAATAAATCCAGGAGCCCCATCCTGCAGGCTTTCTCAATCTTCCTGGGAGTTTTGTGCATGTTTATCCCTAATCCTAATCTAAAAATCCAAGGAGAAATTCCATCTTAATCTCCTTAAAAAGTCATTTAACTGAAACCTGCAGCCTACTAGAGAGGTGACTATAACATGAAATGGGAATACTTCTCTATACTCCTTTGGTCATTTTCTCCCTTGGGTATTTATACAAATTCTACATGTTCCTCTGGTGGACAACCTAATTAAATTCCTTCTCCATCCCCCTGAAGGAAAGGGTTATAAACAAAATTGGACCTGTTCTGGCACAGCAGGGCTCTAGTGAAGCAGATTCAACAACAACAACAACAACAATAATAATAATAATAATCCAAACTCAATGGAAGAAAAAGACACCTGGGCAATTCCAGTCATTAGATACACAGCTGGAATAGTGGACTGGACTCAAGCAGAACTAAACGCAATGGATAGGAAGACCAGAAAAATAATGACAATGAATCATGCCCTTCAGCCACGCAGTGACATTGACAGACTTTATCTACCAAGGCAAATAGGTGGGCGTGGAATGCTGCAAGTACATCAGATGGCTGAAGAAGAAAAAATGGCTTTGGAAGAATATCTGAAGACCAATGATGAAGATGCACTGAAATTAGTATATCAGGAAGGCTTACTGACCAAACTGGCCTACAAGAAAGACCAAATGAAGAACAGAATAGAGGCATGGGAAGACAAAACACTACATGGCCAATACGTTAAAAAAATAGCTGGGAAAGCAGATAATAACAAGACCTGGCAATGGCTAAGAGCAGGAAAATTGAAGAAAGAGACCGAGGGACTAATTCTGGCTGCACAAGACCAAGCCTTAAGGACAAATGCATATAAAGTCAAAATTGAGAAGACAGCAACAGACAGTAAGTGCCGCCTATGCAAAGATGCTGAAGAAACAGTGGACCACCTGGTAAGCTGCTGCAAGAAGATCGCACAGACTGACTACAAGCAGCGGCATGACAAAGTAGCAACAATGGTGCATTGGAAGATCTGCAAGAAATATCATTTGCCTGCAAGCAAGAACTGGTGGGATCATAAAATCGAGAAAGTAATAGAAAATGATAAAATTAAACTGCTCTGGGACTTCAGAATTCAAACAGACAAGCACCTGCAACATAACACCCCGGACTTATCAATTGTCGATAAGAAAGACAAAGAAGTCTGGATAGTGGACGTGGCAGTGCCTGGAGACACCAGAGTAGACGAGAAAGAACTGGAAAAGATAACAAAATACAAAGACCTACAAATAGAAATAGAAAGACTGTGGCAAAGGCAAGCAAGGGTAGTACCAATAGTAATAGGCGCCTTGGGTGCAATCCCAAAACAACTGGAGCACCACTTGAACACCATTGGCATTGACAAATTCACCATTAGTCAATTGCAAAAGGTGGCCTTACTAGGAACTGCTTCCATCCTGCGACAATATCTGTAATACCATCAAACATCCACATCTGCCTATCCCAGGTCCTGGGTAAGGACTCGATAGGTAGACAAAATGCAAAATCCAGTCTGAACATCTGGCTGACTGTGTGATGATCAATAATAATAATAATAATAATAATAATAATAATAATAATAATAATAACAATAATAATTTAAAAAGTTGGAAGGGACCTTGTAGGTCATCTAATCCAACCCCCTGCTCAGGCAGGAAATCCTGTACCATTTCAGACAAAGGGTCTTTCCAGCCTCTTCTTAAACACTTCCAGTGTTGGAGCATTCACCGCTTCTGGAGGCAGGTTGTTCCACTGGTTAATTGTTCTAACTTTCAGGAAGTTTCTTCTTAGTTCCAGGTTGCTTCTCTCCTTGATGAGTTTCCATCCGTTGCTTCTTGTCCTGCCTTCAGGTGCTTTGGAGAATAGCTTGACTCCCTCTTCTTTGCTCTTTATAGTTTCAGATGAGATCCCAACTTCACTCCTTTCCACTCACTTTAATTTCACCCCTTTGAACGCAGGAAGACTATCAACCCAGGAAGCAAACAACCAAACCTAGCATGGTGCATTAAAGGCCTGGGTGATTTATCCTATAGGTAAGGTTCACAGATATACATCTGCATGCTACTATCAATATATTCATATACAGCCATCAAAAAGAAGAAGGGGGGAAGCCATTTGCTGAAGTTAGCCTTTTTCCGCAATCGCCAAGGGCCCCAGGGCCCGGCCTTCATGTCTCTATGCCGTATTTTAGCTTCAGACAGACAGATCTCGATGTAAAGCCGGCTTTTCAATCCTTCATGACTATCTACCTGTCATGTGCAGGTGAATAGTAGCACCTGGGTTGATCCCCAGCTACTTTCACAGTTACTTATCTGTCTTTATGGATTCATCTGCCCTGTCAAGTGGGTGCATAACAGCCTTACTGTCAGGTGAGAAAACTGTCCCCAGAGTGTCACAAACGATTCTCTTTCCTGGTAGATGCACGAAAGCAGAACCACACCGGCGGTCTGGCTGCTTCCCCTTTCTCTGCAGCATTTCATGCTTTGGTTTTAATTACTGCCAACAAAAAAATATTGCTGGCCCACAGCTCTAATTTAATTGGAATCAGGACTATTTCTAGTTTAAGGTGGAAGGAAGGAAGGAAGGAAGGAAGGAAGGAAGGAAGGAAGGAAGGAAGGAAGGAAGGAAGGAAGGAAGGAAGGAAGGATTTTTAAATGTTTGTTATTAAAACAAAATTGAGCATCTCCTTGCCAGTCCAAAAAATTATTCAATCCTCCTTGTTGTACATACTGGCCCTAACAAATGAATTCTGAGATTGGTGAGGTAGCAGAATTTATTTATTTTTTTTTTGCAAAAGGAAGCACTGAAATATAGCAACAAACTCCAGCTTCATATAGCACATTTTCTTTTTTTCAGTCCTAAAGTGGTCTAGCAGGCTGAATTTCAAAGACAAAAACTCGAAAGGAGAGGGGAAAAAACCCCCAAACCCTTCATCTAATAAACTCAGAAGCAATTAAAAAACAACAACAACCGCTGCCTAACCCTGTATACTCAGAAAAACAAACCACCCAGAGCTTCGCAGGTAGCCCCTGACCTCAAAAGCTGACAAGGTTTGATAGGAAATTTAAT